>DWFO01006181.1:0-10060 GCA_018246595.1 Mimoniades nurscia nurscia
AAAGTAACTGGTGAAACGTGGGAATGTTCTACATCCCTCTGCCTACCTCTTCGGGGATTACAGGCGTGAAGTTACTTTTTAAAGTGTGCATGTTTCCTCACGATGCGATGATTCCGTTCAACGTGATGGCAATCTTAAAACGCACATGTTTGGTTATGAGGTGTATGCGAGTAAATATATAAGTATTATTGTCTATTTTATTCACAGATGACGATCGGCAACGTCTCTTATAACTACAAAGCTGAAGAGACTGCTTTTTGTAAGTTGCACACATACATTATGTTAACAGTGTGCGTTGTTTGTAAGTGTGTGTGCGTGACACAATGTATTCTGATGATAATGAGACATTTATTGACGTCGACATTGCGCGGATTCTTCGTTCACAACGGGTACACAACTGGCTTTTTTATAACATCATAAACTTATTTGCCTCCACTGCTGCTCATACATAGGCTTCAATCTTCAGCACTTTGTATCCAATAGATGCCAGCTACTTTTCCCCCCGTTTTTATGTAAAGTTGTAAAGGAAACTTGAAGGTTTTGATTGGGTGACTTAATGATTGTGAAACTATGATATCGTAATTACTGTGAAAGCGGTTAATTTTACAACTTCGTAAAAACAATTCTTACAAACGAGGTCTAATAATTAATAATATTATTTCATGATTAGTTATCTGTCTTTTTTAAGAACATTGTGCCTGTATTAAAAAACTCTGTTCATCCCAGTTTTAATGATGGCTCGCCCTGAGGTGCAATAGTTAGCGACTGTTTCGCCGGAGGTCGTGGGTTCGATTCCCAAACGGAATAAATATTTGTGTGCTGAGCACACGATTTTGTTCTGGTGTGGGTGTAAAAAATAAAAATAAAATATATTTATTCAATGTATTATGTATTTTAGTATATCAACCATTTAGTTATCATATTACAATCTCTCTTGAAACTTACTTCGGGATCAGATGGTCGTGTTTGGAGATGTCCCAAGATATTATTATTATTATTAATATGTCGACCTAATTTTAATTGCATATTAAATCAACCAATTTCTCAACGTAATTTATTCTACTTGTTTCAAACGTAGTAATTTTGAGGACAGCTTACTTTTTTAAGATAAGAATGTACATGGTGAATAATAATATACCTTTAATATATGTATGTTTTCGAGTGCTTATATTATGTTGAATAAAATTTAGATTACATAAAGCTTACGATTCAGGGAAAACGTTTCGAATTGCTTCTCAATTAGAAGCTATGAAGCCGCGAGTTCCCGGAAAATCCGTTGTTGTTTAACGGAACGCTACATTTCTACGGTACACGGCAACCGAGCATTTCATTATTTGAAACTCAGTTTAGTTACATAATATCAAGGCTCTAGTTCCTCGAAGTTCTTTTATGCGAAGGGCTGAAGATCGAGCGTAGTACCGTGTTATTCGAAGGGCCTTTGATAATGACGATAATTCACACAGTGGAACTGTTCTCCCACGATTTGCCAGTCATGTTATAGGTAACAAACGTAACATAACGCTTGTAATCCCCGAAGAAGCAGGCAGAGCAGTGTAGTGCACTCGCGCGTTTCACCCGTTACGTTTAAGTCCCGCTATCGAATAGGTGGTGAGGTTATTATATAGAGCACATATCCAGACTCCGAACCATTACAAATCTAAGTTACACATATCCAATAGTGTAACACGTTTCACAATTTGATAATATTGTAAGAAGTATACCTCTTGGGGTATAGACGAGCGTGATGTTATTAAATAATTACCATACAATGCAAATGCAATATTTATTCAGTGTACCTTATCTTAATACAAGTTTAGGAGTTCTAGTGAGATATGACTATGCAGTACCGGCGTAACAAGCGATCGGCAATATTCAGATAGCGTGCCGCTCGTACGTCGGTATCTCGCAGGATACGTTTCAGGAACGTGATCGCTACATGACCCAGTTATCTAAGTTCCATTACACAATCGGACAACGGAAAGTGTAGAATGCATAATGTGCGAGTACGTGTGATCTATGGATATTGGCGATGGCTGTAACATTATTAGTTGGTGTTGTAAGTACCAAGGTGCCGTGTGAGTCTAGTCAAGTGCTGCACACGACACTTGATTGTTAAATCATACCGCTTCTGATTATATTTGACAGCAAATTTGTATTAATTCAGATGAGTATAAATATGAGTATAAAGTTACGTTTATAAATGTTAAACATGTTTTCGGGGCCGTATTTGGGCCATCCATACATGGGGTCATTAGTTGCTAAAAAACGGAGCTTCTGTTATGGTAACCAGATTATTCATACAAATTTTATTATATGTAGGTACGCGATTCGTATATAAATATTTTACATTCGGTTACAGAATGAATACTTGTGTTCGTTTTGAAAAACCTTTCTTGTGTGAGAACGAATTTCACTACCCCTGGCTCATTATTTGTGTTCACTAATTACTAGACCAAAGGGCCAACCATAATCTATAGTATAGATGTATTAATGCAAGTAAAGTTACACAAATAGCGATTAGAAAAGTGATTCCATGTTTCCATGGGATGACTTTTGCAATTACTAATGTATGCGTTGCAGCAAATATTGATAGATTCATTGTCACACGTAAAGACAACATGAAATATGAGTTTTACAACTACATTGTACACATCGACAGAAATAGTAAGGTTCAAATGGCTCAAAGTCAAATGGCTCATAATCCTCTATTTTGCAGGTTCCATGGAAACACTTGTAAATATAATTAACGGATAATCCCGAACTATACTCAAGTTAAATCAGTCGATAGATTTAGAATGGAACTTATGAGGAGGCAGGTGTGCTGAGCGAGGTGCCAAAAGACTTGCCAAATAAGAGCAGATTCTACGATTTAAGGTGACAAATACGCTAGCGTTGTTTGTAGCAAAGTCATTTATCACATAACCGATGCAGATGAACAGAAGGAAGCTGAGTTTCTAACACGGTACAAGTCATCACGAGCAAACCACTGCAGTTACATTCCTTCGCTCGCAGCGCGTCTGTATCAATGACAATCTATCTTAAGGCTAGGAATCTGACCAGATCCATCAATACCGACTAATGGATTCTTCGGCCGACCGAAATACCGATGGGCCGTTGCACTTCACGTTGATATATTTAAATCGGCGCGCGCGCAATTAGCTGCGGCCCGACTCATTACACGTTGAATACACGCTCTAATTATAACCGTAGATGATAGCTATCGGTAAGTTTCTACGATTAATAGTACCGTCAGTAGAACATTTTCTTGGTTGATTCGGTTTATTTCAGTATTTTTCCATCGCTCTGTGTCTACCGAAAGACTATGCTACTAAGATACACCCGACATTTCATTTAACTCTTGTATCTGGTATAGGATTTTTTCTTTCTTTTGTTCAGCCTACCACAGTGTTTTGCGGTAAATCGGGATCTCCTGGAAGATGATGCCTGTAGGCCAAATAAAACATTAAATTTGCCCTTTACATCTTCTACTTTCAAGATTATTACAAAACTGCTTATCTACCACTACTCGTCTATAAACTTCTTCTAGTTAGAAGTCTGCTGAGAGATTTCTTTAAAATTAAACGGTACTTTGTATAAAATTCTTTCCGTTTGTTGCTTTTATTTTGTAGTGGTTTATGTATATAAGTATGGTTTACGAACGTAAGGTTCAACAACTAAATAGAATTGTCTCTTTGTAGAATGATGTATGTCTCACGCGGTTAGTAAACCTACAAAATATTTTCTCGTAACGGTTACGACAGATGTGTTATATGTTGGTTGCAATCTATCAGTTAAAGGCTCAACATATTATGTTACGCAATATTATATCAACTTCTAACAGGTAAAACGTTGGAGTGCACTACACTCTTCTGTCTGTTTCTATCGGGATTACAGGCGTGATGTTGTGTTATATTGGTCTATATAAAATAAAGTGCAATACAATAATAAGAATAAATAAATACAACTGATCATCTATTATTAATACTATACAATACGACAATGTTTGCACAGAAAATTTGCGAATAACAGTGTAACGTGCCTCAGTGGTTAGTCTTATAACTAAACACCGGTTTATTGTAGACGGAAATTGTAATTTGCAATAAATGTAATATACTATCGTGAACCTGATATGGATTTGCAGTGTAGTTATTACATGTAGGTATGTCCTTTTTACATTTACAATTATAGTGATATAAGAATGATAATTAGAGATTCGTTGAAACAGAAGAAACTGAAGAAAAAAAGAAGGGTCATAATAGAAATGAACATGACGGAATAGTGGCTATAGATGGCTATAGATTAATTAGATATATTTTTGAATTATTTAACAAATTCGGGTATAGAGTGTGATGTATAAATAAGTACTTTGTTTCATGGGTTCATAATAACAGTATAACAGTACAGAGGGATTCGAGATGAAACGGAATGGAATTAGTATGGATCCAAGAGTACATACTCCCCGGAGAGGTAGACTGAGGAGAGTAGTATGCCCCCATTTTTTACTAGTTGCGTTTATGTCCGATTACGGAGTACGTTGTGAGACAATTGCCATACATCGGGCACAAATTCTTACTCCAAGCCAAAATCCAGTAGTGTCAGAACCGCGATTTGAACCCAGGACCTCTCGATCGGCAGTCGTGCTTGACACCAATACGACAATTGAGGCAGTCAATCCTAGAAAGATCCAGGAGTAACTGATTGAAATGGAAAATTTGAGCATTAGGAGAGATGGTATCACAGTTATAGGTCGTATAAATAGTTAAGAATGATTCACTTAAACGGACCGCAGTACGAAAAAGCAAAAAAAGTACGTGAATATATCAGCAAAGATGTATTGGGTGTTATTTGAATTTTGTGAGACTTTCGTAAACGTGATCATGTTTATGAAATACGCCCCGTAAATGTGATCTATAAATTATTCTACCACAATCTAAATATATTAAACAACAGATGTAAAATAATTTTAACTGAAAATTCTGTTTGTCATTCACGAAGGAAATTCCTACTCTTCTTAACTAGACTCCATAAAAACCTTATTCTAATAACAGAAATACCTTACTCGTTTTCCAGGTTAAACGCGTAGCGCTTACCAGGTTATAGATGAAAAGGAATTTTAATAATTTTGATCACTCCAGAACAAAAATTTCTATTACATTTACTTGCAGGGCAGTTTCGATTAGATGGCTGGTTTTAAATTATATCGTACTAAATCAAGTTGACATCATTTCCAATTTATATTCAAATTTGTATTGTTTCCATTTTACGATTTTTGATGTATTATAAACAATAACTGTATTGTGTTGTCATGAAAGACTATGATTATATCATCGTCAATAACATTAATTTTGACATTTATCTCTTCAGTATCTGTATTTTACGTGAGGCAATAACGTACAGATATCAATAAATTTACATCCATAAAATATCCAACTCGATTATTAGATTCATGCGTTGAATATGAAAAGAAAATATATAAAGGTATAAAGGTATAAAGAGGACTACAGCTCATATTCCCGGATTCCAGGCTTACGATTCGCTTTCAGACAAAACGCATATAAAAATGTTTTATGAGAGCTACAATAAAACGGGGAGCACGTGTTGCATTTACGTTAATAAAATTCATACCTCGCCATCAACGGTAGCTATGAAAATCATACGAGCGGGCTGACCCATATCACGAATTCGTTCGTGAAATATTAAATCTATTTGTGTTACTGATGTATATTTGCTATCCCACCTGAAGCTGACAGGACCTTCTGTTCAAGGTTCTTTATAAGACAATAGGAAGGCAACTGTGTATAGTTGAGAATGGCTGATGGAAACACACAATACCACCTCTCTTGTGTCTATATTAGCCTGCCACTCACACTATTACTAATGATACTCGTATATGTAGTTACTGAACCGATTGATATTATGTTATAATGAATACTTGTAGTTTTTATTGGTCTTCCGCATTTGAGTCTATTACGTGTCTTAAGCTGAAGAAGATATCATTTTGACTTTAATATGTGCCTTATAATGAAACGAATAGTTCAATGTGTATTTTGAATTCATATGGAGTGCTACGGTATCTTCTTAAATTGTTTATAAAATATGTTTTGTTAATTTTGGTCTTTCGGGTCTCAGAATTTACATAAAATTATAAGATATATGTGGTGATAAAAATAATCACGGGTTATAATTAGCATTTAATTGTTTCGTTGCTTATTTATCACCGATTTTATTGTCACTAAAATAGAAAACTTGTTACGTACTGTTTTTCATTGGTGTGCAGTATCTGTAAAGATTTTAACTGTATATTCAGTGATGAATTATGGCCCTATGAAATATTACCTATATTTAGTTCCAAAATATGAGTTAGAAAGTAGATACTTTCATGCAACTGTTCGATTTTATAGTAAAGTATACTATTAAGGGACAAAATGTTACATTAAATCAGCCGCAAAGTATCACGGAAGTTTCGCGTGGTGTAACTGCCTTTGGGTATACAAGTAATTTTGGTTTATACTACTTTGCATTTACGGTGGTATTTCGTTCGTGGGAAAAGTTATGAAATGTGTAGCGGTATCGAGTAGTACCGATAGCATAATATTCACCTAATGAGTTCGTGTTTTGCGCACACAAGCGTCTGCCGGAAGCGAAATTGCGTCTGGTGTAGGTTTACCAAGCGCTCCACGATAAGCGAAAAATGTTGTGTGTAAGATGTTTGTCGGCTGTTGAAGACGCTTTTTTGCCCAATGTGCATGTCTCGGGAAAAGCCAAGTATGAGTGGAATATGCGCAATTAGTATTACGAATGTATTTATGATTATTTTTTTCTCTTCTATTTAAAACGATGTGATTTTTGTTCATTAAGTATAAGATAGGACAAGTATATTTTAATGTAGTTTTGTTGTGCGTACATAAAGTACATAAAAAAAACAAATATGTATGACGGAATACATTTTTTTTTGTTGTTATTCATCCACTGTAAATGTAATCCACTGTAAATGTTTTCAATAATTACGCTTTGGGATTTTTAAACGGATATAACACACATTTGTAGATGTGTTTATTTGAATTATAATAAAAGTATCGGTGAAACGCTTTGCCATGGCTCCGTATATTTTGTTTCCAAATGTTTATTTTGGTTCTCATGTTATTATGAAAACCCTATGCTCTCTCTTCCTTGTGAATTTTGCTGAAATTTATAGGATTTCTTATGGATCCCGTTTAAGTTTTGTTCAACATGGGAAAAATAGCTGGTGGAATGCTAACTTCGTATTTTTTACATAAAATTATAAAGTGAATCATAAATACACTAATACATAATTTGGATATATGTAGATTAAAGCATAGCAACGAGAGAGAGAGCGATAGAGAGAGCAACAGAGTTTGTGGGTATCTAAGTTTTATTCCTGTGATAGGGTGATTTCTTATTTTATTGCTTATGTCATCAAAAGAGACGTGGATATCATTCACTACGGACGCTGGCAATATCACAGAAATTGTGACGCATTCTAAACAATGACATATCTTTTGATACACGCAAATATTGTAATAGATTTTATCATCAGGCTTTTATATTATTCAGTAGTTCTAATGTAGTTCTGTTTCTGTGTTTTGGAAATCTTTTGTCCTAATGTTTTAGTCGCAGTGAAAGCGTTTCAAAGGAGCTTGAATTAAAATTGAGGTTTAATGAACTGGAAAGTGAATTTATAGTAAATTGAAAAACTATAGTCCTGACATTTCCAATCAATTTAACGGTTGTTTGTACATATAATATTGTTATTTTGTCCGCGAAAACGAAATATGATGGTCACCATACTAGTAGTTGTAAGTAGTAATTTTCCATTAACGGAAGCAAAATAGCGAACTTCAAGACGCTTTTGATACCCACCTGGATTGAATATTTAAACATATAGTATGTTTAATCTACAATATTTTAATGATCATAATGTTAGTGTACATATTGGAGCTAAAATAAATTGAGCGTAAGAGTCAATTACGTCTCCTGTATCGTGTTTGCGGTGTTATGCACATGGTGTGGTGTATGGTAGTTTTAATTTTTTCAAATGTTTTTTTTTGCATACCTTAATCAACTAAGTTCACCTGCGAATTAGTAATTTCAGACCTCTACCGACGGTTATTGCAGTTGCTGATATCGGTGACTATATAACCGCACCCTTAATGAAACGGGGAAGTAGAATAATTTGTCATTTGACGAGCATTAACAAATTCGCTCGCGAAACAAAAGCGTGTGACATTAAGGAGTGGCGGCCAAATGGCACATTAAAATGTCAAAACAGACGTCGCGTCAGCGTGCAGCGCTATATGTAAGGGCATTTTGAGATGGCGCGGTTGAAACGCAGCTGGTATTTCTGTATAACTGCAATACATATTAAAAAAAAATTGATTTTTGAAAGATTTGGAGTAATCTTTTATTTTAGGTATATTAAACGACATGTTTTAAACCACTTTTATATTATCTACGTATTGTTGACGTATCTGAATAGAGTTGGAGTACAAAAGCACGAAAAGCGAAAGCAAGTCACGTCTGTAAGGATAGAAATATTTGGCACTAATTGCTTTCTACCTAATCCATATCAGACCTAGAGTGTTTGATAGAATATTAATAACAAAGATGATATTAAAAAAAGCACCGTGTGGGAACAACCGTAGAATGTTAATACGACACAATTGTAATGACAGAATGTTTTAATGTATGTATTAACGTTTTTATTTTGTTGCATAATATTTCGACACATGTTTTTTGTTTCCTTACCTTAAAGCATACCCTGAATGTTAGTATACATTATGTTTTATATGAATTACATCAATTTATTTACGATGTGGTAAAAATAAACACAAATAATAAATTTAATTACACTTTTTCTTAAATATCTTTATGCAGATATAAAATATCGTGGATTCTAGAGGCATGCCTTATGACTATTGCAAGAATAGAATGAAATGAAAGAATCAATGAAACAACTAGCAGTACTTTTGCTGTAAGGCTGCAGTGGCTTTTATACGTCTATGTACATGGCACTCTGTGAAGGTGCGACTGAAACTCTCGTAAAAAGCAATCTCGTAAAAATAATAATTAATTTTCGCATTCGGTAGGTACTGTAAAAAGTGTTTCGAAAATGTTAAGTGAACAAATCGTGAATTATTCGCGCCACTATATTTGAAATTCCATCAACATTCGCTCGTTAAAAAACACATTTCACGATACAACTACAATTTCACTGACGCTGGATACGTTTAATATAAATAGCATTAACGTTTTATGTTCCGTTACTGTCCTGTATGAAAAATTGAATTATTATAATAAATTAATTTACATTTCAATATTTCTGATACATATCAGTTGCAATATGAATTGAGTATCGTTGAGGCTTTGCGGTTATTAGAGTTTTAACTATTATCTAGTGAGGTCTGGTGACGTGCACTTGCCCAGCGTGGCGGACTATGGCCATATGTTACTCATTCTGAGAGGAGACCGAGTCCAACAGTGAGACGATTAAAGGGTGGGAGGTAGTGATATTGATAATCCGCTTAAATAAATTCAAAATTAATAGCCACATCAAGTGAACATAAACTTATGTATATAATAATACTTATGAAAGTAATCCATTCTGTCTGTTACGTTTTTACAATAAAACTCTTGGACCAGGCCAAATGAAATTTGGCATTGTAATACATAGTTGAAATACAAGCTTAAACCCTGAAAAGGGGTACGGGCAACTTGGAACTTTTGCTCTGCGGAGTCGATAAATGGGTGATAAAGTATATGAAAATCATATGGTCATCGAGTGTATTACACTTATATAGGAGTACATTTACATTTTAACTCGTAACACCTATTAGGCGCCTGTCTGCGTTTTATGTGAATTTTTTTATTTGAAATACTAATGTACATATTATTTTGACAAAATATGAGGGGAGAAGGAAAGATATCATCATCCGCATGAGCTTGTCTAAGTACTCTGCTGGACTTACGAGGGCGGCTGAAAAGTTTTGAGCCTAAGGTATTAAAAATACTGATAGAAAGCTATAAAAAATCTATTTTTCAA
>DWFO01006182.1:0-10058 GCA_018246595.1 Mimoniades nurscia nurscia
AGTCTGGATAAGTGCCCGGTATATGGCAATAGGCTCACCACCTATTCCATCGTGGGACTTAAGAGTAACTGGTGAAATGTGGGAATGTTCTACATTCCTCTGCCTACCTCTTCGGGGATTACGGGCGTGAAGTTACTTTTTACCTACCAATAACAACCTTTGAGTAAACTGTCTCATTATAACTGTTGTACAACACCCAATTACAACATTACTCAATGCTGACACCGTTTCAAACGACAGAACAGCCATAGCTGAATACCTGTTGCGTGTTTTTTTTAATTAAGAAGTAAAGGGCTTAGGGTACAAAATTCCGAATTCCCGAGACAATGCAGCGACACTGGTGGCATCCTCGGCGATTACGTTCTAATGGACAAGTGCTGTTTGTCTTTCCAGCTGATAACGCGTGCTCGATACGCGCGGCGCCATGCCACTGATTTTTATTGTAACAATAAAAATAACTCAGTGATCTGCGTGTTGCACGGCCGACGGTCAAACTGCAACTATAATACGTTGCAAGCCGTTCGGGTTCATTTCTACCGCCTCCTTTACTTTATTATTGTAATTTTAATTGGTAATCACGTAATGGCAGATGACATTTTGTCTGAATTCCGTCGATCTGGACTGGATTAATGTGGTAAGCGTTTTTGAGAATATTGCAAACAGACGTCCTAACCAGGGTGGTAGGTGTGTGGTGTAATGGGTTATTAGATTTGTACAATATACAAATTAGAAATTGAAAGTACAGAGTTTTAATTTAGTTTCTACTTCGAATGTTCACTGATGGAAGTAGTACTAAAATAAAACTGTTTATTTATCATTCGTTCTGTCTAATACTCCCTTCAGATTTAATTAAATTTCTAACACTGCTACTTAGCAGTATTATAGATAAACACAGTTTTTGTTTTCTGAATAAAAACCATTCTGCCGGGTGGGTCCTTTGTGCAAAAAAGCACAGCTTTATAATACATATAATAACTTAATTATTTGCTTGATGGCAACATATGTATTTATGTACATGACACAAAATTACTTGCTTTAAAAGTATGACCTAAGAAAACTACGGCCATAACTTATTTTCTTCTGAGAGAAGACTTATTACAAACAGTGAAACAATAACATGGGTTCATGATGCTTATGAAATAATATTGCTTCTTAATGTAATGTGGATAGAAATAGGTGTATAAGTAGAAATATACATAGGTAGATATGTAAATTACATACTAGGTAATATAACATGAGACGATAAAACCGCAAACGGTGAAGCAAGTGCATATACAAAAGATAGCAGTGATGTACAGGCCGATAGAATACGGTACGTTGTTTATTGTCAAAGATTATATTACAACGAAAACGATATTTGTGCGAGGGTATTCTAATTTAAGATTAATAGTTATCTGCCGTAGTTACGATACAGGTGTGAGGATTTTCGTGTTGGTGATCATTAACTGAAGAACGCACGATACTGTATACACTTGTATCTTCATACACTTGATAAAGTAACTTAAAAAATAACTCTCCTCATATATACACGTACATATACATCAACATTCGCATTGTAAATAATAAGTTTACTAATATAGCAGCTCAAAGATGATAGTATCTAATTATAACTACATTAAAATTCTTATCTCATTATAAGTAAAATGTTTTACATAAAAACATTTCTCATAAGAACTTAGAAAATAGTTCTTTAAACCTCTACATAAGCGTGAATAAATGATTTTCAATGTTTTTCTGCCTAATTCAAAAATAGACTTACAGAGAATGCTGTTAATATTAAATACACCTTTTATGATTTTAATCTTGGTATGCTGTAATGAAGATGACATGATAAATGTTTGTGTGTATACAGGATTTGGATTTTTGAAGTTATCAATGATTAGAAGTAGGTACTTGATAAGCATAAAATAATAGGTATTTATACATTTATGTATACTTTGGCAGTCAAAAAGTTCCGTGTCCAATGGTGGAAAAACAAAAATGATTATGAAGATAATAATGATTAGGATTAGGTTAGAACAACAGGGTTTCATGTTTTTGCCTATCGCAGTAAGCGTTCTTATTCTTTCAACAATAAAAGATACAGAAGAAATAGAGTTAGAAATAAAAGAAATAGATTCGGAAGTAGTATTGTTGTATGCGAGCTTTAGTACTTAATACTCGTACTTCAGTTCCGTAATAAGCTGACGCGTTTAAGAAATTATATATTGTGATTTCCTAAACAAGTATGTATGTATATTTTAGATGTCATTCAACAAAAGAAAGAGAGGGAATATTAACCATGGAAATTATTTCTAAATGAATGTTGTTAAGAACATATTTACTCTCAAGTCTTCTCTATTGCCCGCACATATCTGACTATAGACAGATGAATATTAAGGACAGTTCTAATAGGATGTGACAAAAAACAAGGCTATCTGGTCGCGCTCGATTTATCCGACGTCTCTTTGTATTAGCAGCCGTGTTAATGGCCTCTTATCGGCTTTTGTTTTGTTGTATAATATTAAAAGCCGGCTAACGAGACTCTTGTTGATCATTCATTGCGTATTTTTAAAGAAGTTGAGAGGATTATTGAAATCGTTATAAAGTTTGTAATTTTATGGAGTAAATCTATTGATAGTATTTATTTCAATGGTCATCTAAATGTTATTTAAAACGTGTTAAGTGTACTAATCTGTAATTGGGCAGCGTGGCAGAATTTGGCATGATCTTTTCTCATTCAGACAGGAAACCCATGTCCATCAGTTGAAAGATAAATGAGTTGATGACGATCTTAATATATTCGTTTCAATGGTAAACAAACCGTAGTCGTTTTATTGATCACTTCCCATTAGTGACTAAGTCTTAGTCGCAGTTCAAATTAACATACGAGTGCGATGAAGCTTAGTTCTCATAACTTCATTCATTGGTTACATTAAATCGTGCATCGTATTGGATTTTTTATTTAGACATTATTCATTATTCTAAATGTCATCGTATATAGATTAGAGTGACACAAATGAAAATGCTTTTTATCGATGACAAATGAGCTGGTGTTATCTGTGCACCGGGCTTAATGCTCTGATTTGTCTATGGCAAGAATGTTACGCGAAGGCTACCTGCATTACCGGTATAAATATTAATAGATAATTAAAGTATGATATTGATAAGCGGATACTTTGTTTAAAATTAATAAGACTAACCGCGTGACGCGGTTTTAATGTGTATTAGATACTCTATGTATATTTTGATTAACTCCGGTAGTGTTTGTGCAACTTATAAACGGGTTTTATAATTTACTTATGATTTAGGGTTTTTGTTTCGTTTTAACAATTAAATAGTGTTTATATCGATACCATACTAATATTTTGGGAAAATAAATTGTATGATGAGACATCTTCAAGTTAATCGTGCTTACAAGTATGTATGTATCTAAAAATATGTTACACATGTTTAGTATTTCATAAAGCTCGTTATTTATATTATGTTAGTGATCAGAGAATTGAGAAATTTAATTTTCGAGTAAAGTTTTGAAATTTAATTAAACGACGATTTCCCGTTATATTTCGGCGAATTATGGGTTGAACTCTTAAAGTCTATTATTTTCTTTCCAGCTATGTATTTAATAAGTGATTATCATTAAATAACGTGAGATTTAAATAACAAATAGTTTCAATATGTACGTCATCAGTTATAGTACGAGTATTAAATATACATAGTTTAAAAGCACATACAGAATGTAAGCCAGAGATGTTCAGTGTTCATTGCTCTCGCCACACCGTGAGAGACATGGCATGTTAATATTGGTTATATATATTATAATTATGGATTTCAAACGGAGAACATGTATGAATTAAATCCAAAAGAAGACTGGATCTAACAAGCGGACGCTTAGTGGTGTCTATGCTTATGTACGCGTGGAGCAGGCGGTAACACGGGAAGCTGGGGACATAAATATTGTATGAGCAACACAACTCGGCAGTTTGGACCATCAATTATTCACCGCGGTAGAAAGACGGACGGTAGCATTTTTACATGTATTGTTCTACCAACTTTATAGTATATTTTTGTGACTTTTACAAGCGTTCTTAAGGTTTATTTTATGAACATTTAGGCGAATGTTTTTGCGTTTCGAGGCTTTATGTGCCTGAGATACTTTGTAGGTACATATTTCTTAGAAAATACGCATAATTAATTTATGTTCCATGTACGTTTTTTAAACCGCCAAGAACTTATATTTATTTTCTTTATTCTAAGCATACTTATCCCTCTGTTACTATACTTGCTTATATATTTATTTGCATATGTACATACCTCAGCAGGGTACCCTAATGGCTTATTATTCAGACTTCTACTCTAAGACTTCTAGTCCGTATAAAAATCCTTTCAGATTCTATCAATTGATCATGTGCTGTAAACGTCGTACTGAAACTTGCAGCCTCCGAATTATCTGAAATGTTCTTTAAGACATACGCGATATCTACCAATTTGCAGTTGAGTAACGTGGAAGCCCATGGCCTTAATCTTCTCATCCAGAGAGGAGACGACTATTAATGACGACGAATAACAATATATTTGTATTTAAGCAAATATATTGTTGTATTGTTGTTGTATTGTTGTTGTATTGTATATATTATATATTGTTGTATTTAAGCAAATTCATTCATATAAATTGGATTTTAATTTTATTTGGTAGCTACATATTTGAAATAAACTGTTTAACCGTTATATTGTAGCGAGCAGCGGGTGATCGTGGTTTCTGTGAAGTATTTATACACTGTAAAGGTCGATACTAATTCCATTCCAATAACACTCGATACGTAATTCCAACGACGAACAAATCGAATTCGAATCCCACGTTGTAACACGTAATGTTACCCAACAATGAAAACATAGAGGGTGCTCTTATTTATTTACTCTTGCTTCTTTATTTTCTTTCCGTAATTCTTTTCCCCGTATAAGTGAATATTAAACCTTCCAGAATTAGGGTGATCTGTTTGTTGTTGCAAAAGAAATTCAATCCGCAACAAAATAAAGTCTTATTTCATTTGCAATAGCCTCTGGCGAATTATTTCCGCGATGTTGAATTGTACATGCGATTGTACCTTTTGTAATTTAGATGTTAAAGCTTATTTCAGCATGTGTATACTTGTCAAATGAGTCGACTTACGTCAGTTCGTATGCCTATAGGATAATTGTTGCTTGTTCGTTGTCTCCTTAGAAATTACAGAGCAAATCCTTCTTCCGATTGATAGGGAGGGTGAGGGACGGCCGAGGGCCTGAATAAATGTAGCGAAGTCGTTAATTTTTATTGCACCTCGTCTCGATGTCGGTTTGCGTTACGTAACAGTTCGGTTAAGGAGCAAAACTAAATAAAACGTACCTGTACTGATTTCGTGTACATATCACGTTTACGTTACATTTTATGTCTTGTAAGGGTATTAAATGTCTATAAACTGGCTAAAGATATTTAACGTTTTGATAGTGATGTTTGTTGGTTGATTGTGCCAATGTAAATAAATTGGAGCGCCCACGAATGTCACATAACAATATTTATCTCGCTGAAATTCACGCAAAGTGCTGGATTTCATTTGATTACACGCGAGTAGGAGAATACGACTTTTTTCACGTACGGTTAATAAAGATGACACTCACACACACACATATACCCAAAAATAAAACTGTGTTGTTGCTCTGAAAGCAGACTGTTCTCTTATAAAACTGTCCCTCGATTGTTTTTGAGAAAAAACTTCAAGACCAGGTGAGTAAGTTACTTAAAAACGTAATAAAATAAACAGCTGGTGCCCAGAGTGATTAATAAAGCAGGTCTTAATTAGCCGGTATAAATTTGTTAAAATCAACCGCGCCGCCTGCGAAATTAAGAGGTCCTGTATATACAGCGTGACTGGATTGGCCAGTCGAATTAAATCGAATACACTGTAGCATAAAATTTATATGGGAATAAAATTTCATACTCATATTCTGGTTTGAAATCTGGTGGTCTACATGTAAGTGTCAGGATGTGTTGTGTGACTTTTGTTTAAAATAGTATTTAAGGGACTGGATGATAGAATAATGGAAAGATACCGTGTAATACGTATGTTGTGATGATAGGCGATATAGGTGATATGGACGATAGGTGCACACTTACAAAAGTACCACGGTAGCCTACGAGACATATTAACTCATGACCCCATTGAAACTATATTGGTGGCGTGTCTCTATGTTATTGCAACATCAGCAATCTCCAGCGTTTTTTATAGTAAGCTGCACTTTTTGGGTTCATTTCATGATCCTTCCCGGAGTTGTTGTATGAACGGGTTAAGTTCTTACTTCTACCGTCACTACCCTGGAGACCCCGTATATATTTCATCTCTCACGTGCGGCCTCTTACGGAGTGGCCTCTCACGACAAACTAGGGGGATATGTACCGTTGCGTAACATATATTCTGGTTCCGAGCTAGCGGTATATGCACGATACAGTGGAATAATGAACGGTAAGTCTCATGATAGCGATAGGTCTAATTATAGGAACTGTTAAGGCTGGTGATCAGATGAAATGATTCTATAAAATATTATTCAAAACTGAATTAAAAAAAACCGCTAATTTCTTGTATGCTTTTTTGTGCTCCAGTAACTTTCTGTATATTCTGTAAAGACTGAATTTCGACAGACCAATACGAAACGATGTAACATGTAGGTATATGACATCAGATTTTATTTAACTGGGTAAATGACCCAATTCGAAGCCAATTCTAGAACCCATCTAAACATCTATAAACGGGCCTTACAAAATAATAAGCTCCAAATTACTAATTGCCATCCCGCTACGTTTGGCTTATTTAAGGGAAGTTTAATTGTACCTCACTTAATGTAATTACGAAGACGACGGCCTAACTGAAATTCGCGGTGAAGTAGGGATGCCACAACGAAATATCGATACATTAACGATAGCATTGAACGCAGTCTTGACTTCGATATGATCCTACATATAATCAGTCACTAATTACATTAATTTCAAAATGTGTACGTTTGTTTTAACTATAATTTAAATTATTCGTGTTCGTACATACAACATCGTCTGGGTACAGTAGTTTTTTTACTTATATGTAAACCATTTATCACATACAGATAACACGGTATTTATATTTTCTAGTGTGATTTGAGACATATATTTGAAGATAAAAATGCATATAATAATCAATATGTATTATATACAATACATTCTGTATTTAATGTCTACTAACGATGAATAACTAAACCAACGCAATATCAAATCAGTCTCAGTTATATCATTTTACTCTTAACCAAAGTGTGCCACAACACTGGGTTCTTCGCTGACCTACCAGCCAGTACCACGCGCTTTCTTAAAATTATCCATCTAACAAGCCGGAGGGCTCCTCGCTGTTCGTTTACGAGGTAATACCAAATACCAAGTAGTAAAAATTCCACAATGTATAATTTTTTAATGTATCGTTATATGACGTAGCTCCACACTAAATAACCTTGCGCATTAACCGTTCTAATAAAGTTCTCGCTACGATAATAGACTTAACGCTTTGTTCAATCATTCATTATCTCTGGCATAGAGCGACCACTTAAATTAGACCCTTTATAACTCGTTAAAACACCCCTCTCCCGTTTAAGCCTATATTGTTTGAGAGAGGAGAGGAGGTCTTGTTTAATTTGGTACTGAGGTTCGGGGAGGCCATACATCAGTCTAAACTTTGGATAGCAGCGAATGAATTTGCTCTAATTCAACCCACTGTCAGTTTTAATGAAACGTGAATTATTGTTTCAAAGTTTTCTTTCCTAATTTTGTAATACAATGTATATTTGGAATATAAAGCAATTAATACAGAAAGCTACCGAATCATTTGTAAGTAATTTTGTTTGTTTAACTCAGCATCAACAATCTTTTACTAGAATATAGGTACTTGGATAACTTTTTACATTACATGCCTGAGCAAGGATTGCTTAAAGCACACTCAGATTTCAAATGATTTCTTAAAAGGTGTTAACAGTGGTGAAGGCTATTTACCATATATTCTGAAGCATGTAGGTTATTCTGTATTTCAATTATGAACGCAGATGTAGGCAACGTGTCCAATGTATTCTTACAGGAATGCAATATTATGAATTATCTTCTTATTTATATTATTTATTGTGAACCAAATACATTAATGAATAACATAAGAACGTAATAATACTTCAATTTCTACCACCATTAAGGCATCTCAGGAGTCAGGGTGGCAGGTTTCTCAGCAGAATAGTAATGATTACAATAAAGTTAAACACAACCATCCGTTACTCCACCGACAAAGGCTATACTTTTGATTACGATAACGAATTCGCCCTTAATTGAGTCTCTTTAACTGAACATTCTCGCTATCTGTACTGCCTTAAAGCAATTCGCTTTACCAGTAATGTTCGATGCTAATTAAATATGAACCTTATGTTGTAATACACACGGCACATTTTATTCATATTGTCAACAGTATGTAAATGAATGCCAAATGTACTCAGCTTGAACTGCTATCTTAATTAGCAAGATACAGAATATGTATGTGCTCCTTGTATGAACATTACTCACGTATATAATCTATAGATAAAAGTAGCGTGTGCTTGTATGAATAAATCGGTTGAAATAATGCGCTAGTAAGAAGCGAGAGAGATAGTGATTTCAACACGTAAATGCAGCCTTTCGTGGTTTTCTTTTACCTCCACGTACAATTTATGGATGCGAAAATATTGCTCTACATTAGTACTTTTGTTCAATACAAAAGACATCAACGACGTATAATGATTTTTAAAATTCGATACAAGTTTAAAAAAAGTATTAAATCGTTATATTTTATATTAGTTTAGTTTATATAAAAATTTTGGTCCGCCTGTTATAAAAATGTTACACATGTTAAGTAAAACGAGTGACATGAAAGAAACTTCAAACGTTTTCATGAAAATTTTCTTCTTGAGATTTCTTCAGAAAAGCCTTTCATTTTTACTTCATTCAATTCGAGTCAAGTTAAAGAGACTTGTGCTTTCCTTCATTAATATTTTAAGCAAGAGTCGCTTATGCTAAAGTGTGTTCACCCCTTTTAAGTAAAGGCCACTAAGAGTTAAGTCGGGACATAAGGAGCCTCGAGACAGAGATACAAAAATGTACTAGAACGATCAAGAACATAGTCAAAAGTGCAACACTTCCAAAAAAAGTTTCAGTTGAATATCTTTTAAATAAGCGTTGATCCTTTTCCATGATTAACGTATATGACAGAACTACAAAGCTCTCGTTGCAATAATATTTAATTTTAATTATCTTTCATTTTATTACACTTGACAATTTTTATGATTTATAGTACTGTAATCAAGTTAGATAACATATTAATAATATTACAGCCACATAAACTAAAAGCTTACTAAAAAACACGACGTGAATTATTTTGTTTCAAAAATTTATATTCAAATGGTTAACATATGTAAATATTTACTATGACCTTATTCTTTATGCATTCCCGATTCTACGAGTTAATCTAGAGGATTCATTTTCTATTAAAATTCAAGTCAACGTTGGATTGTCTGTTTAAATGATTCTAAATTTTTTTTTCTGTTAAGCAAAGTAAATTTAAAATAGCATTTCCAGAATTTATAATTGCACGTTAGGGGTATGATTTGAAATTATTGTGAAGACCTCAACTGGTTGTGAAACTGATCCAAGTTTGGGTTGTAATTTTGAGATTGCGGTGAACTTAGCTATTATGAAAATAAAACCATGTATATTCAAGGCTATGTGAACTGCGGTTAATTTGTGCGACCTAGAAGTTTCGTTTTTTAAACTAAACATTAAGCCTTTTATTAATTTAGTCATTGTTTTTGTTGTTTACTATAAAATTCTTAGTATTCTAAGCTAATCTCTCTCAGGTGTTAGAACACGTATAAATAAGGGAACGGTTTGACCAGACATGTGACATCAAATTCAAATTCAAATACCATTTATTCAAAATCGGTTCATTACAACACTTTTTGTACGTCAAGATGAAACTACCACCGCTTCGGAAAATGCTTCGCTATGGAGAAGAAGC
>DWFO01006183.1:0-10058 GCA_018246595.1 Mimoniades nurscia nurscia
GTATATAATCGCGCCCACGGCGTCTAGCGACCAGAGAGCCAGTACCTTTTGTCGTGAAAGCATGTACTTCACGTTTTCGAAGTCAATATTTTCGACAATTTTATTCCCATACCCTACGACTCCCTCCTATTTGTTTTACTCCCAATAAATTATCTTTATTTTATTTATTTTCGTTTAATTTTTTTTTAATTAATATTGCATCCTTTTTTTGTGTGGTGGTTGCAGTTGGCTGATCAAGGTAAGTGTTTAAAACATCCACTGTATTAGGCAAATTTAACGTTCGTTTCGTTAGAGAGCTGCGCGTCATTAAATATTTTTAGCACGTGTTTGAGGGTACTTATCGATTTTCGTGCAGACGTGGGGAGGGTAAAAATAACCACAGATCTCTCGGTACTTCGACGTAATAACAACGTAAGCGCGAACAATTTAAGGCTCAAAATCGCGTGCAAGCGGCCACATCTACCTTAGAGGTGGATGGTTCGAGGTGAAAATAATTAACACCGACACAATTGAATAACAGGCGAATGCTTATTTCTCTCGTCATTTTAATAGGCGTCTGCGATTCCGTTACTCTAGGGATGCTGTGGTCCAGACAAAAGCCAACGGAGGCACAAGCGAACAATTGAAGTCTTATCTTAAATTTCCGGGCAGACATCTTTGATATTCGGGTCTCTTGTCACGAGGCTTTTGAAATACTAACGTTTACGATCTTTTTACGTCTTCGCGGTAAATTATGAATCGTGCTTCATGTTTGTTAAGCATTTATTCTTAAATCCGGCTTTAATCGACTCGTTCACTTCAACACGTTTTTAAAAATCATAATATAGTTTCGCGCCAAGCAAAGCTAGCAGTTATTTTCAGCTTAAGGTAAGTGATGACAGCAGACGTTCCAGTTGGAGTATTTGTTAATCTGTCACACGTTCCAGAATTACGTCCAGCAAAAATTGGTGGCGCTTTAATGGTAATTGAAAGTTTACCATAATTTAGTCAGTGCCTGTTCTTCATAGTAAAAGCAAGTTTTCGTGCAATCTAAGTATTTCAAAAAATTGTGCAACAAAATTTAAACCACGGAAATCTTCCGCATCTTTTATTATACATACCTTTTTATTTTTATACACTAGTAGCAATTCGGCCTCTTGTCTGGAATTGTCTTCTTCGGTATATAAGGGATTCAAAAGACTTGTTGAATGTTTTATTTCTTTACATTTTGAATCTCAACGTGGAATTTTTACTTTAGCATCAGAAGAATCGGAATTTTAAACACGAATTCAAGATGATCACTCATTACAACCTGCATTAGGCTCCTCGGTATCACGTGTAGGTATTCTACAATGCAACAGCTAACGCCCTCCTGATTCATCAAAGTTGTCATAAAACTTGCAATTTACTTTTGCATCGGGCACCAGGAATGGCAATTTATCAAAAGGTATTCCTTTCTTTGAATGAAGGTTTTTGAATGTTAAAGGCTATCAAAGTCATATTAGACATGTTCAAAATGTCATAAAACAAGATTCTAATTTATGTGCTCTTATTGTAATAGTATTCAATAACGTCTTGCATTGAAATTAAGAAATTACAAGCCTACGTATAGGTACTATACGAGCACATTTCTACGCAACTGTATCGGTCCATAGGTCCAAGCAGGGTGTAAAATTTAATTTTGAGCACTTGTTTTAAATGCCGTCTTTTATTAGGTCTTGCGATATTTTTATATTAATCATCAACTCTTTTATCGTCCCACTGTTGGGCAACGGTAGCCTTTATTAATGTGAAGGGTTAAGGTCATAATCATCCATAATATGCTCGTCGCCAGACTGCGCTCTATATATTATTCAGAGTATATTTATTACATGTTACCTGTTATTAAACTTTGGTCAATTTACATTGCTTCATAGTTAGATATTTGTTTGAGATAGTTATCTCCTACCTGAAAATCCAACTGTTGGGCAAACAGAGGCAATCAAATCTCCCATTTCTTTCTACCGAACGCTATTGTTCTGCACCATGCCCCTTCGAAGTACTCAAGGGTCTAAAAATAAAATCTATAAATTTGTTCACAATAATGCGTGAACACTCATGGCCGTGGTAATGAGTGACCACGCATTATTGCGCGGCGCCAAACTGGCGTTTCATTAGTACAATTTTCACAGTAAAATATTTCTAAAATTCGTTTTTCCGTGCAACAAATGATTCGTATGTTTTATCTAAAACATACATCGTTCCTTTATAATGCTTTTAGGTGACGTAATTTTATTCACAAATACACGATATGAAATCCCTCACTTTGCCACAATATTGTCTTGTACGAAGGGAGTAATGATTGTTTATAAGCACATCACGTCTATCTGGATAGAGATATTTGGCAACCAATGGCTCTGCCCACCCCGTGAGCAAGCGGGCGTGCCGATGTCGATCTCTGACCACAACCAATAAAACGATTAGCTCTGACCGCTGTATCGTTATTATAAAACCATTTTATAGACGACAATAAATCACTATAAAGGAAAATATTGTAAAAAAACCTACAAACCATAGAATTTACAAACCGACCGAAAAAAGTTGAATATAATTAGCTTTTTTTAAATTTATGTTTTGTCTAATGATGTGGGAATGCAGAGAAATCATTCATTGTGAGATGTGTACAACATACATATATTTAAAATCATTTTATCAGAGCTTTATCAACCATAACTATAGTAAAATATGTGTCAAACAAATATTTAACACTATAAAATCATTTCAATATAAACTTGTATGACAGGAAGTGACTGGAGAAATTATGATACAGTGCTTTTCGAGAGTTCCCAAGAAAATTTACTTAATAAAGTTAGAACTCGCTAAAGTTAGCGTCAACAAGGTCTATTATAGTTTACATAGGTACATATGTATATTTAACCAATGAAATACGTATCACATAATCTGAGTACGAACGCTTCATAGTGTTATAGAAGAAGTAAATACATTTTATTTGAAAGTACATTTGTAAGTAATGCATACTCATTTTGGAAGTCTAGTAATTATACGTTTTTTTATTTTATACATGTAAGTTTTATACCAGATTTTTAATATTTTTGTTAAAGAGACTTACTGGTTATATTTTCTTACTTATATGTACATCAGAAATGTAAACAATGAAGATAAAACTTACTATTCTTATATCTGGGAAAATATTTTAAACTACTCTTTCGAAGAATTCATTTAAAGACAAATATTTGTTCTTTAAAGTAAATGTTAGGTAAGTAAATTTTAAACTTGCAAAAATAAGTCTAGCGAATTTTGGCGAATATACTATTACAAGGAAAGAACTTTGGCAAAAATATTATAACTCAAATATAATATTTTTAATACAATATTAAATCAAGTGTTAATTAAATTTGGTTTTAGGATTCATTAGGACTTAGGCAGGAATTTTTCTTTTAATTTTGAATATTGCTAGTGTTAATAGTAAAACAGCCCAGTGGTGTGGTTTTTTTTTATATTGAACATTTCATTGGATAAAAATATGAGTATGAATCTTATTAAAATATGAGGCATTTTTTTTACCCTTTTATCATTGCACTGTTGGAACATGGGTCTCCTCTCAGAATGGGAGGGTTAAGGCCATAGTCTGCCACGTTGGTCAAGTGCGGGTTGGCAGATTTCACGCCTTAAAGAACAATTTTTATTATGAATGTTAAGATGTGCAGGTTTTCTCATGATGTTTTCCTTCCTATAAGTGATATTTAAACTTAAAACGCACTTTTTTAACAGGTGCGCGCTAGGATTTGCACCCGGTTTCCCGGGGTGCGAGGTTGAATTACAAACTACTAGGCTATCTTTTAAATAAAAAACTAAATGCGTTTGCTACCTTAAATTTTTAATATTGAATACATTGTTTAATTTCAAATATAGACTATATTAAATTTCTAAGAATGTTTAATCATTTTAAAACGGATCTTACCTGACCTATTTAAAATTCAATAATGTCAGATTGTTTTTATATTTAAATTTGTTAAAATAATAATATTTCCATAAACTTAATTATTTCCGAAAATTAAACGGAAATATTCCGAAATATTTAATATTTTATTTAATTCCAAATATAGACTATATTAAATTTCTAAGAATATTTAATCATTTTAAAAAGGATCTTGCTTACCCTTTTTAAAATTTAATAATGTAAGATTTTTTACATTATTTTTTTATTAAAATAATAATAATTCGGTACACTTAATTATTTCCGAAATTTTAACCCGCGCACCGTTATGGTTTTAATAACTTTAATTTACAACGTATTAATACATTTCAGCCAGTTATTCTCCCTAGTAATGTTTAACCTTAATCTACGTAAATGTAATAATTACAAATATAATCTCGTTTAAGATTTAAACGTTTGGAATTCCAGTTATTTACCTTACGTCTTATTTAATCATTTAGAAATTTAATAAAGAAAATTTATAAAGAAAAAATATTTAGTCCTTATTATTAGAATACACAAAAATGGCAACATTAATTAACATTACTTGACATTTGCCCCATTTCTTCCCCCGCCTTAATCGTTTGAGATATGAACAATGAAATGAGCCAACTAGGTAATTAGTTCTTTTTTCGGTAATGCATTTAATCAGCTGTATTTGTTAATAAGACTTTATGATTTTTTTCTTGCAATATTAATTTAATAAAATCAAATCAAATATTTTACCTTCACTTATTACGAAGTGATGAGCAGTTTACTGTTTACTACTTACGAGTATACTACTGCTGCTTTGTTTTAATGGCGACTGTCGATAATATTTACTGACAATCAAATAAAACTGTTAATGCTAGTTGAAATAACTCAAGTGTATTTAAATCTATACGCTTTATAACTCGAGTATCCGCCTACCCGACACCCTAATATGGACAATGCATACACTACTGCATAAATTGATTCAGCTGTTTCAAAATGACAACGGAACAAATAGATTGAAAAAAAGAGTAATAGGCACAGCCCAGCCCTTTAAGCCGTAAGTTCCTGTACCTTCAACTGAGTTGGAATCCAAATGCGAGCATATGGCTAAAAGAACTTATTATATTACTTATATTTTATTTACATACACATTGGTGGTGTGTACTACATATATATACTTCTAACGTACCTGGTGAATCGTGGGAAGGTACTATATTGCCTACCCTTTCGAAATACAGACACAATGTTATTTTGTTATGTTATTAGTTTACATTAAAAATACTCACGCCTGGAATTTTGATACGTTTGTTTATGCAGCATACAGATATGCGATATACTAGCTATAAAGGTGTATATACAGGTGTATCTATACAGGTGTATCTATACAGATGTATCTATACCGGTGTATATACAGGTGTATCTATACAGGTGTATCTATACAGGTTTGTCTATACAGGTTTGTCTATACAGGTGTATCTCTACAGGTGTATCTCTACAGCAGTATCTCTACAGGTGTATCTCTACAGGTGTATCTCTACAGGTGTATATACAGGGTGTAATGCCCGGCGGAACGTCGCTCGTCCCCAACTCAGCGCTGAATAAATTTAATAAACCTTTAACAGGTAATTTGCGCTTCACGTCTTGAGGTTTTTAGCGAGTCGGTAAATTGAAATTTTTTATTACGTTTTTATTATTATGATTTTATCATCACGCCCGCTACTTTGCGCATTAAGCAGAGAGTACCGAGCGCCAAACATCTTTAACCCACTGGCCTGACGCGCTTCTCCTACATTAAATATTATTACATATTTATTTTATTATGATAGCAGTAATAGCTTAGTAATTTGAAATTCAGGCTCTCATTTCGAATATCCGGGTTCAAATCCGCGCGCAAAATCGCGTACATCTATATAAAATGTCCGTTTTAAATTTAAATATGACCTGCTATAACGGTGAAGGGTGATGTTTTTATCATCTACATTGTCATGGCAAGAACTCCTACCATTACCTACACATACCAAGAAGGCCGTTCTGTATGTGCATCGGTGACCCGACGTAAAACGCAGTCGTATATAGCAAATAGCACTGAATAGGAAGAGTGCGTTTAATGATAATAACTGGATATTAAAAATACTAGTAATACATTTTTTTATTAGGAGCACTTTTAAGTTCCTTATGAGTGAAAACTGACTGAATGAAGTAGCGATATTTGCGCCCTCACCGGAAAATATTATGACAACAATAGCGACATCTGTGCGAAACAGTAGCGACACCTGTGCGAAACAGTCGCGACTTCTGTGGTGACCTCAAAAAACATTACTTTTGTAAGCTTTTTATAAGCTCTCTTATAACATCGAATCTCGAATTTGTTTTTTGAAGGCAAAGGTTTTCTAATAACGCCTACTTATAGTTATAACATAAACATGTGAATGTAGGTCGTATCGCAACCTTTACGAAGTCTGACTCACCGTCGACGGACTATTCTCGGAATAAAATTAAACACATCTTAACATAGTAGGTATACATATTGTATACATATGCAAGGGAAAATGAAATTCACAACAGATGAATATATTAATGCGATGTATGTAATATTTATGTATGGCATCCATATATTATTGGGTTTCAATAAGTCGATAGACATTTTGTTTCTAGGCTGTGTAGGCCATTAAAATAAACAAAGATTTAAAATGATCCAGTAAGAAGCGAGGCCAAAAATGAATTGTAGTGTTTAAACGTTTGAAATATCGTCTGATATTTACGTATTTCAAATATCAACTAACTATCATGGTTAGACTTGGTATCAAAAAGTGTAATTATATGCGCATACCCTGCACCCGGCAAGCACAGAGCACCGAGTGTCAAATACCTCTTTCCTGAAATATCTGAAATGTTTTTCCCACATTTCTTATTCTCTTGATACACGCACAAAAAAATATTACGCGAATAACCCCCATAATAACATTCAGTGGTAAACCAATCAGAAGATATGCAAAGTAAATATGTACAAGAGGGACAAATGAGATTGTATCCGGTATCTCGACGCCTTCTTTCGCGGAAACTGCGAATATCTTCACGCAGTAGGTATATACATACGTATGTACATCTCCCGGCCGCTCCAATATCGACCCCGCGCCGCCGCTTCTAACTCAACCAATGTTCCATTGAACTGTTTTTACACAGATTATGTAATAGCTCCCGGTTTTTAACCCTCGCTGCACAGCTGGCAACATAGACCGGTCTTGGATTGTTGCCAAAATATACACGTGCTTTTTATTAATACAAAATATAACGTATTGCATTATATTTATATACAGGAAAAAGACTGTACCTACATAATTATGTCACCGGGCATTCGTTGGAAAAATGTATTTTTGAAATTATTATTTATGAATCATACCCAATATTATTGCAATTTTTAGACAAGTCTACCTGCAAGTTCCTGTTTACGTTTTAAAGACCATGTAGGTAGGTACCTAAATTAAAATGGCGCCGACTCTAATCACTTTGGCGCGAAATTTCGAATGAATGTCAACGTATTTATATTGTGATTGTCTCATTCCAAATTGTAACTTAGTATGTACGAAAAAGAGGTGGATATTTTTCAAATAAAATAATGTATTAACGGCATACATAAATTTTCATATTTATTAGCCTGCTTTCTTCCATACACTGCGCGAAGTAGGCGTCATCAAAAGCACACTACTTACACGATTTTCAACTCTACGTATTCAACTACTGCCAGCCACACTTTAAGTTAAAAAAAACATACAATTTATTCAATGTTCACTCACGTATTTACTTTATCGACTATTTATTCATACAATACGTAGTAATAAACTTCATATTTATACATGGATATGAAAATGAATAAGAAATAAAAAACTATATAAATATGCAGATAATCTTTAAATTATAAGATCTCATACAACTGATTTAAATTTTCGATACCCATATCTTATCTGTGCCTAATTGGCATTAAGTTATCTGTGAAGTAAGACATACGGCTGATATTTTTAGATATAATGAAGATAAAGTAACTTTATAAAAAACAACTGGAATCATATTCTCCAACGTCCTTTAATAGCTGATTACAGTAATTGTAATTTTGACAGATAATATATATCTCTAAGTATTTATTACGATAATATGTAAACATTAAGATAAGAACGATAGAATGTCAAACGGCATAACTGGCAGAAAAGAAATTGTGAATATTAAATATAAAAAGGTTGTAAGTAGTGATAGCCTAGTAGTTTGAAATACGATCTCCCGCTTCCGAAGCCCGGGTTCAAATCCTGGCGCACCTCTTTAATAAATGTGCGTATTGAGATTCAATATCACTTGCTATAACGGTGAAGGAAAAGTTCTTGGGGAAACCTGCACACCTTAGAGCTAATAAAAAAATGTGTTCTCTAAGACGTGTGAAGTATGCCAACCCGCATTTGACCAGCTTGGCAGACTATGGCTTTAACCCCCTCATCCTGAGGAAACCCATGTTCCAACAGTGGAACGATAAATAAGAAGCGAAACAACAAGTGATTACCTTATGTGTTCAATGTTGGCCGATACAGGTCCCGCCAGACACCAAGACTCACCAGTTTTGACCCATAGGCTATATACTGGCTGATAAGAGAGTCTGACGTCTGCGAAACGCAGAAGCAGGTCATGTCTGGAAGCATGGAGATATTAAGGCCCGGTGCTCTCTGCATCCGTGACTAAAAACCTAACCTATTGATATCGGCGGGTATTAATACTGGCGGGTTAAACAAGTTAAATTTGTCAACTATGAAAGTAATCTCGAAGTGATCTGTACGAGCGGAGTGGCTGTGAACGGAGCCTCTTATATATTCATTTCATCTGAGTGCGAGGTACGGGCGATCGATACGGGCCGTCTAGCGGCTAGTGATGTGCGTCGCACGAGCTCTTTGTATCGATCGATAATAATTCATTTACATCACTATCGACGAAATTTGAAAGTATAATTAATTAGAAAATAATAAAAGGAAAAATCATATATGAAATCCATAAAATGAAACAAAATGGCCAATAAAAAACTTTTTTCTTGGCATAATGTCAGCGAGAATGTTTACGAATAACTCGAAAAGCTCGTATAACTGATTTGATTTATACCATTACTTGCACCTCACCAATACTTACTAATTTCTGAATAGGTTGATTGTTAGTTCATATCAAGAAGCAGGCCAGTCGCTCTCTGCGATGTAATTAATAAAATGTAAAATGTAACATAATATAATATCACGCTAATATGTTCCCAAACGGCTAGACAAAGGAGCGTAATAGTAGATCCTATTTTTCACCAGTTATGTTGTACAGCCCACGAAATAGGGGTGAGTCTATTGCCAGACAGTAGATCCAAATTTACTCAACTCAACTCCGAACCGCTACTAGTTATTTCAAGTTAGAAAAACCCAATAATAATTTGCCATAATCGGAGATCAAACCCAGAACCGCTATGTCAGCAGTGGCAGTAGCAATCACCGAACCATCAGCACAGTCAATAAAGACTGAATAGAAACGTAACATCGCGCCTGTAATCCCCGAAAAGGTAGGCCGAGGAATGTAATATGCTCAGACAATTCACATTATGTTTATATCCCACTATTGAATAGTGATAAGTCTATTGTCATTCATTGGGCACAATTCAAAGTCCGAGCCACTATTAGAAAATCTCAATTAGAAAAGTCCAATAGTGCTCGACCCGGGAATTGAACCCAGGATTTCCCGATTGGCAATAGCGCTTTCACCCAATACGACCAACGAGGCAGTCATTCCTCAGTCATGCAATCTCATACTACAGAAAATTGACGAGAATGTACTAATGAGATAGTTAATCTCCAAAACACATAGTTTCATATAACACATGCAATAAAAATAAAATAGGAGACATATTTAGATAAGTAATATTGTGCAGACTGCCTCGTTGGTCGTGTTGGTTGCGAGTGCGACTGCCGAACGGGAGGTCCCTTTGTTCGATTTCCGGGTCGGACGCTACTAAAATTTTTCTAATTTAGATTTTCTAGTAGTGGCTTGAAGTCTGGATAAGTGCCCGGTATATGGCAATAGGCTCACCACCTATTCCATCGTGGGACTTAAAAGTAACTGGTGA
>DWFO01006184.1:0-10058 GCA_018246595.1 Mimoniades nurscia nurscia
ACTTAAAAGTAACTGGTGAAACGTGAGAATGTTCTACATTCCTCTGCCTACCTCTTCGGGGATTACAGGCGTGAAGTGACTTTTTACGTAGGTATACCTATACCGTACCTACTCGTATGTACTGTAATTTATGATTAACTTTTCCTATTATGAAAGTATCTACTATGTACCAGGGTAACGATAAAAGGGTTGATGATGGTGATATTGGTGATGATGATATTGGTGGTGGCGATGATGATGATGATATTGGTGGTGATGGTGATATTGGTGATGATGATGATATTGGGGACTATAACGACATCGGTGATGCTGATATTGGCGATGATGATGATAATATTGGTGATGATGACATCGATGATGATGATGACACAATTATATTAATTTATATATTATCAAGTTATACACAATAATCCTTATTGTTGTACTACATTTCAATTTAAACACACTAAGGAATATTATACTCTGTGGCCAATAATAAAATATTCTAGCAACCCCAATTCACCCTTACACAGCATTGTCGTACAGCTATTAGTCCAACAGAGGAACAATGAGCGGAACAATGTATAACTACCATTGTGCTGTATTTTCGGTATAATGACGAATTATTGTCCATCGTGTAATTAAATAAAGCTCACTTACATTACAGCTAATTTGTATACAGTCACATGTCTGTGATATTGCGTGAATTAACAAAGGTCAGGATTTAGAGTCATACTAGTATAGAGTATTATACTAGTCATAGAGTATTATACAGTAGGCTGTGCGGATTTCGTAGAACCTTTGGTGTGCGTAGCAGGCGCGTTCAGGAAAATGCTTTTCTTTTATTTCCAGCACTGTTTTATCTAAGCTAAGATGAAAAAAAGATTCGTTTTAAAATTTAATTTAAAAATCTACAAGATCTTCATATTGCTATATAACAATAACTTTCTTAAATGAATTTTAACAGTATATAAAAAAGATTTTCATTCAAATTACATCTTGTGCTGACAATGCAACATATTTTATTATTAAAATCTCCGTTCTGCGATATTACTTAATATCTCGATGCGATTAGCGGGATCTCGTAACGACAGGACATAACCGTTTAGACAGGCTATCCTGAAAAACAAACGCCACTCAAGCCTACATATAACTTAAACAAGCGTAACTCAACAAACTTTTTAGACTAATACCTATTACCGAGCGAACAATCAGTACAGGAGTAGAAGACATATGTAGGTAGAATAGTGCGGGGACACTCCCACATTTCATCAGTTACGTTTACGTTACAAAAATGAATAAGTATGTGGTGAGTCTATTAAAATACACCGAGCACAAATTCCGACTCGAAGCTCACTACTAGGAATTTTAACTAAAAACTCTAGTTTAAAAAATACAGTAGTGTCCGGGGTTTGAACCCAGGATCACTAGATCAGCTGTCAGCAACCATTCAAACAACGAGGCAGTAATCAGTATTAAAAATCACGTAACCTGAATAACATTTATTTCATCGTCAGCATTGTGTTACGGTCATTAGTTCTACAGAGGAACAATTGCGCGGAACAATGTGCGAACACATTTTAAAGTCACGTCCCACATTGGATAAATTTATTTCCTCTTTTCAAAAAGCGCACTGTCAGCGCTTTTTTATCATGTAATAATTCTTCATTTACAGTAACAGCGGTTGAAGTACAAATTGTATGTAGAAATGTGTTGCTTTAAGATAGGAATAAATTATAAAAAATTTGTAAATCTCCTTCCGCGTTATGTTTAATAATTGTTGTGTTCAGAACACGCTGAGCTGTCGTAAAATGTTTGACTATGTGACGAAACACGTGGTTTTGAGAACATAGGTACCTATTACCAAAATTCCCCTAGTATGTGCACGAACACGAATATCATGTAATATTACCGAACGCGCGTTGTATAAATGAAATTGCTGACTACCGAAGCAATGTGATGGAGTATGCACGAGGGATAAATCTGTAGTGGCAACGGGGAGACGTTGACAGCATACTCCATTACGCTGATTTACTTGACATCCGTATCCAAAAATCCAATTATAATAAAAGTAATAACGATAATTTAATTATGGCGATTATATTTTGGTTAGCGACTATTGTAATTTAAACTACTATGGAAGTACCTACTGTCATTTTGAACATGTTAGAAATTATGTGGGTAATTAAAAAGTCATCAGCTTCTGTCGATCTCGCGTAACCTTTCTTAGCGACTGAAAAGAAGGATACAAATGTACAAATGGAAAAGTTAAATTCCTTAAAACTGTGCTAGAGTTCTTCTCAGAACGTGACGTATATTACGGCAATTTTCAAGCTTAATGATGTTATTCGAAAATTGAATTATTGGAGCGGAATTTAATTCGACGTACAGAGTGAACTTCGAAATAATTATATCTGAGGGTGATATTGAGTTCAATCTACACGATATATGTTACTTAACTTTATGTCCAAGAACTTCATTCTTTGTTTAACTTTTTTAGCAGCAGAGTTCTTGCATTTTTTCGTGCCAAATTAATATAATTTGATTTAAACAAACGCGAACTTTTAGTAGGCGTCCACCCATTTTATATATGAAAAAAATAGCAAACAAAGTAAACCTTAAGCACAAGTCTCCCATTCATGAACATCTCCGACTGTATTTAAAACAAACATGTAGTAATAGGAGCGTTAGTATAAATAGTGAATGCCTCGTTAGTCGTCTTGATTGCAAGCGCGACTACCGATCGGAAATTCCTGGGTTCAAATCCCAGATCGCTCAACATCAGATTGTTCTAATTTAGATTTTCTAGTAGTGGTTCGGAGTCTGGAAATGTGCCCTGTGTATGGCAATAGGCTTACCACCTATTCCATCGTGGGACGTAAATAAAACTGGTGAAACGTGGGAGTATATTACAGTCCTCTGGTTACCTCTACGTGGATTATAGGCGTGAAGTTACATAATATAGATTAGTCCACCTAGTATTACTCTAAAATTAAAATATGTCATACGAGTAGAGGCATTGCTACTCCTAAAGACTGAGGTGTTTACGCTTAACGTACATTTACAACCGACAGTAATTTCAGAACGTATTTCTGATTTTGTATCGTATAATATCGATTTCCTTATATTTATTTCATTAATATCCGAATTTTCGATGCGAAGTCAAATGAAGTTCAGATACAGTAAATAAGATTTCAAAGGGTGACGTGGAATTGGAACTGGAGCGAAACTCAATTTATCCTTAATCTTGTGTCAACAGGAAAATAGCAACGGCTCGGGACGAAATGATTTGAATTTAGTTTACTTAAAATTATTGTTATTATTACATAATCTCGACAGTTCCCTTCGAGAGTAGATATAGGGCATTTTCTACATTAATCAGCCTCTTAATATTAGTGCACCAGGTTTGAAGACTTTGGACTTTACCGTCAGAATTTTGGTCTACTTCTGCACCTGCAACCATTTACTTAACCTAATCGTACTAATATTATAAATGCGTAAGTAATTCGGCTTACGTATGAATAAATAGCGTAACTTCTGAACTGACTGATGATATTCAAAAAACAGTTTGACCTCCAAGGAGTGCAATTTTTTTCATCTCATTTATCATAACAAAAGCACTATATTCACGCGAATAACGTTATGAGCGCTAGAAAGAAAATTATTTATTTATAAAACTTGTCACAAAATATGATTACAGGAATTGTTTGAGAGCTATGACATTATTTACTTAATTTTCAACAAAGAAAGGCAAATTAAGTTCTTGTTATAGTAAATCTCAGCTTTCTGGAAGAAACGACGTTTGAGCCACTCAGACAATCAAATTGTCCCAAAATCATAAATCGAAATGCCGCAAAATGAAAAATATGAGCAAAACAATGAACTTTTGAATGTATGTAAGAGAAGTATAACTCTTGTATATGTCCTTCTGTATTTTTTCCTGGCATACAAAAAAGTAATCAAACAATAAATACAAGAAAAGAATTTAAAATTCACATGGTCACGGCACCAGTCTCACAGCCTATTTCATAGTGAAACCTAGAATCTATCAGGTTAATCCTGAAGTTATACTACACTCGTTTGCCTATTCTTTCGGGAAATATAGTCGTAAAGATAATATAAATATACAGTAAAAATATTAAAACTGTGGAACTAGTGGTAAAACATTCAAAATACACCAAGCAGGCAAAGTCGCGGGCAATATTTAGTTTTAAATTAAACTCACAAATATTACAAGTCATTGGTTAAATAAAAAAAAGTAGAGATTGGGGCAAAACTCAATTTGCCGCACAAAGCAGCGTTTGACCCACCAGGCCTATCGGACGACCTGATCTTGCTTGGGATTACGGTACGAAGCTCCCGAATAATAGAATTATCAGCGTCGTTGACATTTGTCGTAAAATATCCGTAGCAAAGTACACGCAGCTTTTGAACGTTTAGATCGAAAGTAAATAAATATTTACCTTATTTTTGTATTTGTTTTTGACTCGAACATTAATATTTTTACTTTTGAAACATTATTATTTGGTTCAGAATCCTTTCAATGGTTATTCTTTAAAATATTAATGTATTGTTCGCAAATTCGAAAACCGTAATTGAAATAAATTTCGTTAACTAATGGCTTAACACCTCACATTCATACGTTGAAATATTTATTCACTGTTCATAATTTTTATATTCACATAACTATCTGATTTTGCATTTATGTCTTTGCGAATATTTATTTTGTCTATGGCAAGGACATAAACTGAAAAACCCATCACATCGCGACGTCGAATGTTTGACTTGCTTTATAAATTTATGAAACTTTCTGGCTCACCGTCAAGTGATTCGTGAAATATAAAGAACCAAGCCTTTCCATCCCAACTTTTAGAGCTCGAAAAGTTTCTGCAACATGTCTTCAAGTCTTTTGTATTTTTTTCAAAGCTACTTCAATTCCCATCTGGTAAACTTTTTAAAGTGTTGTTGAATCACGGTGACTAGTATTCGAAAATACAAGAAAATTTTATTATGATAATGTTTCAAATACCATAAATCCAAGAAAAACAGGTTTTGAGATCTATTTTTTAACAGTTCATCATCATCTTTAACTTTTCATCATCACCTGAGTTGACTGGCAGAAAATTCTAATTGGCATTAAGTCCGCCCTTTTGTTAACAACAATAAAGAATCAATAAATGTATAAAAAATTGCAACGAGTGTAATATTTATCTAATACAAGCGTTGGTAAATTCATCGACTAATATTCGTCAAACAGTTTTATTTCTTACGGACATTTTTTCATTATGAATGATTATCACTTGTTAAAACGATGAAATCGCTAAGAACCTAGTCCTAAACACCGTAATATTTTATTTATTTATTTTTATTTTATTATATTAGGAAAGCATACAGCGATACAAAAAAAGTTTATGCTTTTCTTAATATATTAACTACACACCATTTAGCTGCTTTCGCATTTAAATATTCTCTATAATATTCTCTAAGTAGGTCGGATTCGCATTTCGTCATATTGGCAAACTATAATTTTAACCCTTTCTTTCTGAAAGAATAACTATGTCCAATAGAAATGAAACTCTTTTAACATTAATATATTACGATTGCATCATATTTTCATTTCATTAAAACCTAGGTTAGAAAGGTATACCAGGAAATATCGACACCTGCTAAAAGTTACGAAACTCAAAGCCGCAACCGCAACGCTTCATACTTGCAAAATCTTCGAAGTTAAGCGCGTATGAATTGCGTAATGAAGATGTAAGCGAACTTTAAAGACTGTATGAATGATGTCGAGTAACTAACTTTTTTAATGCAAATAAATCTTTCGCGTACTTCTCGGGAGATTCACGTTCTGGAGACGGTTTGGGTAATTTATGTGTCACAATAAACGCGAGCTCATCAAGAGCTCTTACCGTCGGCTCATTGTAGCGGAGCCCTAACATTGGGATAATGTGTATGCGAGCAATTCCGGAACCCATATGTCGAGGTGAGGGCAGTAAATAAGCAAGGGATGTTTATCTAAACGACTGCGCGTTTGCATTGAATTTGGTGCCATCTTGCCAGACTTAATGGGCAACATTAATATCTTAGATCCTTGGGAATATTGCCTGAGCTTCCTGCAATATAATGTCTGAGCTTCCTTTAAGATACGGAGAATCCATACTGTGATAGTGTAAGAAAATTATTTTTGAACAGATTCTATTTATTTTGTTTAACTGATATTTCGCTATCAGTTACTTTAAATGTTTCTGAATCAAAAGAACAACCTCACCTTTGTTATTTCCTTACACTCGAGGCTAATCCTGAAAATTGAATTCTCTCCGAAACGGATTCATGTCTATAACTTGTTAATCTAATTTACCTAAATAAGAAGGTGACAAAAATGTTGGTAATTTTCTTTCAACGTTTTCATATGTTCGCGGCACAACAACCAACAACCACACAGCAACCACAACAAACGGCAACCACAACAGCCAACAAATTCTAAACCATTCTAATACAATATTTGTTATTTTGCTTTAAGTGGAGATATAGTACAATTTGCAATGGAGATACTATCTTAGAGTGGGTACATTTCTCAGGCAGAGACTCCGAATGCTTAATAATCTACCCTAAACTCTCTGAACCGAGTGTTGAGTGTCACTCGATTTATAATGGACGCAATTGAGTTGTCGGCTAACTTTATTGTACCAAATTTACTTTCCACTTATGTAATCGATATAATTCTATACCTAACTATTATTATTTGTATAATAGTTAGGTATAGAATTATATGTACATAAAATAGTATTATATGTATAACTTTATTACTTGATTTTTAACTGTACATAATGTAATTGGTTAAATAAACCGAATTGGTAACGTACATTACGTGTTACTCGTACGTGTCACCATGAACAATGAATGAAGTTGTTTACATAGTAGTCCAAAGGTGATTATTTCTCATTCTATTTGAAGTTTTGCTAAGTCATCATCTTGCAACTACTTGACTGCAAAAAGTAGACAACACGGCTGAAGTTTAGCATAACATCCTATTACGTCCTTGACTGGTGATTAAATGTTTTCTTGTGTGATTGTCATCTTATGAACCGATTTGAAATGTTTCCAACCGCTCTATGAGCTATTGTAAGTAGTGTTGCTTGTCGGCGGAATTAGTTACGGCTCTAAAGTCTCTTTTTTTCCGAGGGAAACCTTCAAAAAGTGTCCGGTATCTTGGAAGGGATACTGGGTTGTGGTGAATTTGTAGCGCACTAAAAGCCCCTCGGTGACCTTCCTCAGCTCCAATAAGACGAATCTGGAATCTCTAACGGAACGCACCAGTGCTCTCCTAGTACGGCGTTCCTGCTGGTTCTTCTTCTGGGAGAGGCACAACGCTACGCCTTCCGGTTCTTACTTCGGTACGCGGCCCCACAAATACCGTTTTCCTTCCCGGGATCGCTAACTGAGCAGGTCGAGGTCCCACTCTAGCCACTCGCAACCCCGAAAGCCTACTTTTAGTCGCCTCTTACGACAGGCAGGAGATACCATAGCTCGTGTTCTGATCCCGAGCTACGTGGAGTTTTAGCTTGCATAGTCCTGAGCTATAGAGAAAGGGCGCTGGAGTTCTTAAAGGTGACTCCTCGAAGTGTACCTACGGATGTTATCATTTTATACACATTGCCAGATAACTTCAAGGGTTGTTGCAAAAATTTCATGTACAAATAAATGAATGAAGTGGTTTTGTAATTGAGTGGAGAATTAATTTAAATAAAAACCCATGGAGCTCAACAAAAACATACAGATAAAAATTGCATTGTCGTCACTCAACAATTAATCAGTATCTACAGACAATGAAAATGTATTAGATCCTGCCTTGCTTCGTAAGGGCGTGTTCACATTAAGCGACTACCATCAATTATGTGTTGTAATATACAAGTAGGAATGAATGATGGTATCCAACGATATCAAATGGGCCTAATAATCGATCACAGATGCATTTGTTGCCATGAAACGCCTTTGCCTGAGCTTACATTGAACCTTCGTCTAGCAGAATTGGCCTGAAAGCTAAACGACGTCTTCAAAGCATAGATACGCCAGTTAAATATTTCCAGTGTGGCGTCCTTGAAATAAAATACATACATAAAATAAATGAACAAATAACATAAAACTTACATCTATATAGATATACATATAAAAAAAAATAATACTTACCTGGAAATACCTACCACGATGCGGGCAGCCGAAGTCGTCTCGTCGCATCGTAAAGAAACCTGCCGTTCGAAATGACAATAGAAATAACAATAGTCCGGCTGCGCGAGCGCTGAGAGGGGGACTCAGTCGTCCGCTACAACTCGTACGAACGCACGTCGCTTCACTCCGCTAACATTACTTGTATACTATCGCTTTATTCTGCTCCGAATCATTTGTAACAGTATTTGTTATTAATAAAACGCTTTACCAGTAATCGATGTTTCGTATTTGCTCAGATCATTTCAGTTCCGCAAGCGCAATATGATAAATACGAGTTTATTCATATATATATATAGTCCACCAGTAAGATTCCTTGCACCCTTTGTTATGTTATGATATAAAACTCCAAGAAAGTCATCAAAGTAATTAAAAACTCCGTATAAGTTATTATTACCGATGCTGTACATAAACTTCCTATCGTAACCATTACAATAAAAGATTTTAATGAAGACAAATTTCAAATTCCAACGCAAGAATAATATTTTGCTTTCAACTTTATCCTCATGTCCTAAGATATAATGTGTTTATGGTTGAAAACATCTGAGTAATTTCTCCTTATAAAAAAATATTGTCAATGATCTGTAAATTTCAGAAAAGATTCCTACGGCCCATGGCGACCATGGTGCAAAGGACGAAATGGTCGCAGTCTTTAGAAACCTCAGTGATTTCCTAAGATGCGCTGATTGGCTTTTGCGGGGGTTTCACTTCAAACAATCTCATATTCTTGAACTTTTTGTCTCAAGAATTTGCCGTTTCACTCCAAACAACCTACATCCTAAGGGTTGAGTCTTGCAGTTTCGACAGTACACGTAGGTAGCTGTTGGTCTCACACTTTACGAGTACTATCTGTAACCCCGACTGCTAACTTTCTGAACATCGTTTAAAAAGCAGCCTCATTTATTAATGACCTAAGTTATAATTAAATTAAACACTTGTGTGTTAAGGTTAATTGAATTTCGAGTAACAATGTTGTCTTAACTCACACTTGTTGGCTACGTCTATTGTATTTTTAGGATAACCCTATCCTAAAAATATATGAGTCATAGCCAGCCAACCCGTGCGTAATTAAAGAACTCACATGGGACCGGTGGTGGAATAATGGTAACTCTGACAAGTATCGACTGCATATATGGATTGTATATATCGCTGTTTCAATTAAAATACAATCGAAAATACTTTTTAAGCATATGCTTATTAGTAACTGGCTCGTACAATCTATTAAAATTTCCATACAAAATCCGAACAACCTTAAAGGTTGTATTAGAGGCGCACACATGCATTGCAATTATTAACAATTATGTTTTTAATGATGTAACAGCATTTCTATGAGAAATGTAATCGTATTAACCTGAAAATATCATTAGTAGCGTACACGGAACACTTGGTTAGGTTTTATTTTGCTTTTAGTTCGTAGGGCCTTTGCGTCACCACAGCCCTCGACGCCCTGGTTAAGTGCTTCTACTCGAGACATGTGCGGAATGAAATTACTGCATTTCGCATTAGACGTGAGGCAAAAATTTTATACGTCACATCGTATTTTAAGGTATAATATGTATTTTAATTCATTTAAAATTCCGCCACGAAATTATCTTCTACGAGAAAACATTTCAATTTGCACTGAAACGACCATCATAGTTTTAGTACTCTTACGGTGGTGTTATGAACTATGATTCCGCTTATTTCCCATTGGGGTTGACAAACGTAACGTAACATTACGCCTGTCATCCCCGAAGAGGTAGGCAGAGGAATGTAGAACACTCCCACATATCACCAGTTACGTTTACGTCCCATTATGGAATAGGTGGTGAGCCTATTGCCATACACCGGGCACATATCCAGACTCCGAGCCA
>DWFO01006185.1:0-10058 GCA_018246595.1 Mimoniades nurscia nurscia
ATTTGTAAATTCCAAAATGATGTGAAGTAATATTTATAATGGTTGAAAAGAGTTAATTACATTGTGATTTTAAATTCCTATAGGATGTAGGTACATACTGAATGTTCATTGCCAGTGCTAAAGGACACATCTAATTCACTAATTGCCTAATTTAATGAAGGAAACGTCACTTCACGATTATTATCCAAAAAAAAAATCAATATTGGACTTGCCTGGGTATTGTGACGCACTTAGTGTGGCTATTCTGATTCGAGAGAGCCTTTTCCAATTCTTCAATGGCACCGCTCTTCTTCAACTTCTTCACTAAACTCTTAACTGCCTTTTCCGACCACTTGTCCTCTGCGACCGATGATCCCTCAGGACCTCTTTTCCACCCTAGAAGCCTCTTTACCACCGCCGGCGTGAGCGGAAACATTCCGCGGTATAACACTAATTAAGTCATTAATTACTATTTTGAATATCAAAATTACCAAACAAAGGCATTCAAATGCTATTTACGTACCGTTTTTAAAAACTATCGGCCATTATTGAAAATGAGGATAATAAATGATTTGACAGTTAACTTGTCAATCAACAAATTCAGCATAGCTCTTTCTCGCTCACACATACCTAACATTAAGTTTGGTTCGATGAACATCAAAAAATTTAGAATCGCTTATAATATATTGAAATATAACAAAAAATCATATTAGATTTTAACAAGCAATGTTCGTAAGGAACTAAAATAGTTATACTTGTAAGATTGCCATATTCTAATTCTATAAATTGGATTTATCAACTTTTGTAAAGTATTTTGAGATTTTAAAATTTTGAAATATTGGTAAAGTAACAACTAACATTATAATTGTATTCTGAACTATGTGATTCATATAGGTTTTATAAAACAGTACTATAAAAAAAGTGTTAAGCATAAAACCTTAAGCATAAAACCTTGTAAAAAAGAAATGCGTAAAACGAATTTTCAATTCAGCTTTTATCTGTGGACCAAATGGAATGTTTTTGTTTTTGACTTCGAACTGAATAGATTTGATATTGTCAATTTAGTTTCATTTATTTTAGTTTGTTATGCCAGTTGTTGAATAGCAAATAAGATTTTCATGTTATAATTACGACGTTGGTTAGTCATTTCTTCATAATTGAAGTAGCGATGTTTAATTATGATTATAATTATCGATTATAAATGCACCATTATCACTGGCCATTTGAGTTCACTGGCCAGTACAAATATAAAATTGTAATATCGTTCAAATGTATGTTGGCTGGAAATCATTTTCATTTTACTTTATTTGAAATATTTGATTTGATTAGAGTTTACTTATTAGTACTTAGTACATTGTATTATTAGATATCACGTTATATTTTAAATGAATTAATTCGTTTTAATTAAATTTATTGCATTGAGTACTACTGGTTTCATTATTTGCATTAGCTAATTTCATGTTATCTTGATTAATTGTATTTTTACTGTTTTAAGCATGTAAATTAACTATTATCCTTGTTATGAAATCATTTAATGAAATAACTGATATATTTTGATTAAAGGAATTATGTTTAGTCTTGGCATATTGGAATAAAAAATGCTTGTAATTTAGTATAACAGGAAATTAGCTTAAATTGAAACATGTCTTTGAATTTATGATAAATTCGCTTAAATGTACATCATTGCTCTTTTAAGCTAGTGGTGAAGTGTAGTAATCCTTCCTTCAGACTATTCATATTGCCTAAACGTAACATCAAGCCTGTAATCCCCAAAGAGATAGGCAGAGAATTGCATTTATATGTTTCACCAGTTATATTTACATCCCACTATTGAATAGGTGGTGAGCCTATTGCCTTGTACCGAGCACATTTCCAGACTCTGAGCCACTACTGGACAATCTAAGTTACAAAACTCCAATAGTGCCCCACCCTGGGATTTGAACCTAGAATCTCCCTATCAGCAATCACACTTGCAATTAACATGACCACCAAGGCAGTCTCATATTACCAATATTTTTATTTTTATTTATCCTAATGCTAGCTTATAAGTCTGCCAATGAGCACTTGATCTGTGCGGTATGACCTTAGCCCTTCTCACTCTGAGAGGAGACCCTTGTTCAAAAATGGAGTGATAAAAGGCTTGATAATTTTAATTCCTAGTTTGATTCTGGTCAACTGAAGGTGCCTGTGGTCATGTATCGTAATTGGAAAGTAATTGCATAATGAATACATTAAAATAAGTATGTCAAACATATAAACTATAAATCAATGTTTTTAACAGTAAAATGTAGAAAACATTGGAAGAATATGGCTCTGAAAAATACACTCAGATGAATAGTCCGAAGGACTTAGAATATACTTGAGTTACACCCATCAGCAGACAGTAGTATACCCATAAGTAGTGTTGCCTAAACCATATATTATTGTAAGCCTTTGTTAAATTTAATTTTGGTCATATTTAGCATTATTGCAGTTTTTTTCAAAACTAGGTTGTATTAGAGATAGTGGAAACAGATTTCACCATAATTATTTTGAAATCATACATACATATCTTCAGGCCAGGTCCCTTGCGGGGTAGGCAGGGAGCACAGAGTGCCAAATATTATTACACATCTGTTGTGCTTCTTCCAAATTCATCATCCTCTTCATACATGCACATTGGTTTCGGAAAAATTTCTAAATCATAACAGTAAAAAATAGTTTAGTGAATATATTGAAAGTTAATAATTTTTTATGAATTCAACACTATAGAATGACAGATGTTGCAAGTGTGTGAGTTACTGCTATCAGATTTTGTCCCTTGTAGTTTATTGTTTACAGTTTGTCAAGTCACATTTTAGACTAGTCCTTATAATAATTTTATAATTGTACTACCAAAATTACATAAATATTGTCAAATGTATACACCAAAATTAATAAACTTTATATAACTTATACAAAGAGCTGAAGATCGAGCTCAACGGCATGCTTTTGGACAGGCCTATGTCCAGCTGTGGATGGCGATAGGCTGATGATGATGTACTTATTATACTTTAAAGTATAATAATATATAACACTATTTATTAAAAAAAAAAGTAACTTCACGCCTGTAATCCCCGAAGAGGTAGGTAGAGCAATGTAGAACATTCCCACGTTTCACCAGTTATTTTTACGTCCCACTATGGAACAGGTGGTAAGCCTATTGCCATGCATCGGGCACATCTCCAGACTCCGAACCACTACTAGAAAATGTAAAGTAGAAAATTTTGTAGTGTTCGACCCGGGAAATGAACCCGGGACCTCCCGATCGGCAATCGCACTTGCAACAAACACGACCAACGAGGCAGTCTATTACTATACTTTATATATAGGAAATAATGACAAACAACACTGCCACATTGGTTTACAAACACATTCCTGGGTTTGATCCTCAGGTCAGGGTAAGTATCATTGGCTTTTCTAACTTGAAATTTTATGTAATTGTGTGGAATCTGTACTTGTTCCTAGTGTATGGTAATAGGCTGACACGTTATCTAATTGGACTTACGACATTAATGGTGAAAAGAATTAGTATTACACTGCTCTGCCTACCCCTTCAGGAGAACACAGTGTGTTATGATGTTATTTTAAATAATGATAACTTTGTCAGATTATATTTTACTGCCATGGAGGAGACGGGTGTAGAGCCTTTGATTCTCTGCTTGGAGAATACCAATGGCGAGGATGTATCCATTGAAATTGAAGCTCAAGACAACTTTCAAACATTTCTGGATAAGGCTAAGTAATTACTCTTTATTTTGAAACCTTAGACAGCCACATTGGTTGAGTGGGTTCACTACAGTTAGAATTTATTTACACAGAATTTTTAGTAGTGGTTCCAAAGGTTTGTCCCCGGAGTATGGTAATAGTTTTACATATTTTTCTGTAGTGGAACATAAATTTAACTGGTGAAATGTTTGAACTACAGTCCTCCGTCAGCCACTTCAGTGATTACATGGCCAATGATAAATTTTTGCTTTAAATATCTGGAAATATATGTAACCAATAGACTACAACAAATGAAAATTATTTATAACGTGGTATTTGATATGTCAGTGAATGTAATAAAGGTTCTTATAAAAATGCAATATTTCCATTTGCTACTATTTAAAATTTCTCTATAAAATACAAAAGAAAAAATCCATAAGTTAGAAGGTAGTTCCATTTTGGGACTTCATCAATATCAAAGATGTTAGGGAGCTACAAAGTTCCTATACCACCTAACCTATACCATATACCTATACCTATACCTAACCTATACTAAAACCTATATGTAATATTATTGATAAAGAAATATCTCTAATGAATGATATTTGTCCTGCCAAAATAAATGGAGCTTTTTGCTTAGTGGATTTTATGACACATTCGCGTATTTTATTTCAGATGCTTGCTAGGTTTTGACATTGATCTAAATTCGATAACTAATAACCAGCCGGTATCACTAACTGACAACATTTACAAGTTTTTAATAAATGCTGAACAAAACCCAACTAATTTAAATATAGGGAATGATAATTCAAATGACGACTTAGTTTACGTACTGGATGATGGAACCCAAATCAAGGCTTCACAAATACATTTTGATAACGATGACCCTCCCGTAGATTTGACTGCGGAGGAAATTCCTTTTGTGAAGTATGCTGACGATAGTACTGATGAAAATGAAGAGACTAATGTTTCCGTCGAAGCCACAAAGAAAATCAACATTATCGAAAGTCCCGTTTCCAAATGGTCAAGTCAAACCGCTAGTCCCAAATGTAGTTTTATCAACAGCTTACCATTTAAACTCGTATGCAATAATACATCTAATTTCGAAGCTCAATTCACTAAATACTTAGAGTCTAGTGCCAAAAACACTAGTAACTGTAATGTTAATACCGCAATTTTTAATGCAAGCGATAAAAATATGCCGAAAAATCGAAACGATGAATTTAACTTGACTAGAGAAGATATTCTCAACATGTTCAAAGATGCACCAGTTACGTCCATACCTTATGAAGAAAAAGGTTTTTGTGACAAACGAAAACATGTACGCAAAACTGATCCTTCCAGACTTGTACATAAGACATGGAATTCGAAACCATTGTCCTGTGTGGTCGATAGTCACAGTCATATGTGTTTTATATGTAGAAAGTTTGTGGATAGTAGCTTAGAGAAGCTTTACTTGTTCGACAATGAGGACCAAAAGCTTCATAGATGTTCACCTCAAAGACGATACTCAACGCAGCTTAAAATTCTATGCGAAAAGTGCTTAGCTGAAAATTTTAAGCCTTGTACAATGAAGAGTCCAAGTCAGTCTTTGAAGTCAGACGAGTACTTAATAATTAAAAACAATCAACAATATATTTTCCAAAAAGTCACTACAATTAATTTGAAAGATTGTGATAATGATTATATGCACCACGATGATGGTAAAGTGAATTTAATTGAATCAAATTCTTTTATAGACGTTTCCGATAAACATAGTATGGATTTCGTCAAAGTAGAAATTGGTTCTGATGGTGAAATTGTAACAAAATCTTTATATGACGAGCCTATATCTTCAGATGACGTTATATTAGTCAAGGACGAAAATAAAGATATCTCCAGTGACGTGGAAATCATAGAGCCGGAAATTAATGATCATATTATAGAAAATTTAGACGAAGCTGACGAAGATGTTAAAGAGTTTTTGGGAAAATACCAGAGTAATGGCAGTAATTTGGAAGAATTGAAATGCAGGTATAAAGTATCCTCAGAGCCTGATTTACTTATTGTTTGGAATATGCAAATAATTTTCGACTGTAAGGCATATTAAGGGTTTGTAAAAATTAATTGACAGATTTTGTGAGCGAAGCTTCGAGAATGTTTCAGAAGTGATGTGTCATGGTGACGAACATAAGCACGAGTTGGAAGATGGCCCTGTGTTCCCTTGTCCTCTTTGTGATTATGGTATACTCGATACATAACTAACCTTTTTTGCTTAGCTTTCATGGCACAAAACTATCATTATTACCTTTAACCATTAGTTTAGTTAGCGAGTTGTTATCTGCTAAAAATTGATTTCCTCCTTGGTCGTGTTGGTTTGTGTCGGGAGGTCCTGAGTTTAAATCCGGGATAGATTTTTTTATGTAAATTTAAATTTCCTAGTAGTAGGTCGGAGTGTGGAAATGTGCCCCGTGTATGGCATTAGGCTTAACACCTATTCCATAGTGGGACGTAAACGTAACTGGTGGAACATGGGAATGCGCTACATTTCTTTGCATTACATACATAATCATAATAAAAAGTAATGTCCTATTAAAATATCCCTTCTATAATTATTCTCAGATGATATTGTTATTACAAAAATTTCAGGTTATGCAAATCTCAAATGGTTAAAAGGTCACCTAAAAGCAGCTCATGATAAACCAAAAAATGGTGAATATATTAAAGAAGGTATAGTGAACTTCGATATTGTAATATATAGGTACTCATTGGCTTAGTGATGAATAATATAAAGCTTTTTACATTGAAGATTATTAGATTATTGTGGACAAGAGAATAAATAAAATATTGCAACCTATGGCTGTCTCATTCAGCATTTTAAATGTTATAGATTTTTTTCGACCCTTTTATCGTTCCAGTGTTGGAATACGGGTCTCCTCACATAATAAGAGGGTTAGAGTCATAGTCTACTATATTGGATAAGGGTGGGGCTATCAAATTCAGTCGTTTTAAAAATAAAAGAATATTTTGTAATTATAGAAACTTCACCCTCGCCAGTTCACTCTCCAGTAGCTAAACGGACAAGGAGTGCCATAAAAAAAAATGATTGTTTGAAGGAGAAAGGTAAAATTTTATTAATTGTTGTTATCTGTTTTTTCTTGTAATTATTTTGTACAGTGTTGTAAATGTTTGTTATTTAACTTCAATCTCCCTATTTTGAAGACAAACCTGAAACGACTACCGAAGCAGAAGTTACAAGCAACTCGGAACCGAACGATGATATTAATGTACGTAAAATTCATATCCACAGCTACAATGGAGAAAAAAAACTCTGTAGCAAAAGTCTTCTAAATTTTAGTGAAACCGGTGGTTTAAGATTGACGAGTAATGTTATCAAAAGTTTTTACTTCACCAGAAAACCGTATCAGTAGTGTTCTTCAAGGAACTATATCAGCACCATTGCTGTACTTACTTTCAAATACTTCCTGTACGTTTTGGCGAATTACTTGTGCTATATTGTCAACTAATTCGTTTGGATTGTATGTTATGTACTTGCATATAATAGGGTCAGTTGTTTCATTACCAGAATGTTCCTTACTCATAAATTGGGTTCTGTTCAAGTTTTATTTATTTTTAAGTTATTAAATTATACCAGGGTTAGAATAGGTAGCATAGTAAGCTTAAAGAACGTCATCAAATATATTTAGTTGTAGATTTATAACATTAAGACCTAGAAGTTAAGAGCACTAAAACTGCCTTAATGGATGACCAGGTCGTACAGAAAGAGCCACCAATGGAAATCAAAACGGAAGTGAAGCAAGAAGTTCTTAACAGCAGCGATGATGAGATTTGGATACTGCAAACCGGTGATGAAGACGCTTCCGATCAATTGCGGGAACTGCTGCAAGCCGTCAAGGTAGCATCATCGTCGTTGTCATAATCGTCAGCAATGGACAAACAGGTCCATTGCTGGAAATAGGTTTCCGCAATAACGCGCCACTAATTTCGATATTCAGCTCTTTGTTTCCAACCAGTGCCTTTGCGTGAACCGTCATTTCACGTAGCTGGAGGGTTTCCTGTCAATGTAACGGTATCGTAATATTGCAGATATAAGCATACATTAATATTTTATATTCACTGTTATCCGTGAACATCTTCATCTATTTTTGAATTTAAAGAAAGTCTACATGTGAGCTCAAACACGTTGTGGATGCTAAAATTGTAACTGAACTGTACGTTTTTGAAGTTTCAATTTATGTATATCTACAAGAGTTGCACAAGCAGTCATTTAATGACTATCTTCTTGACTATGTCTATGACTATGTATGTCTTCAAGTGTAGGTATTTACTGTCCTGTTGTAATTTTATTTGAAGTTACTCACCAAGTTTCTGTGATTGATATTTTGCGACAGACTTTCCACCTGACAATAGTAGAGGTCACAATCTGAGAAAACCTCCTTTTGGGCCCTACTTATTGATAGTTTTACGTACGTACATTATGTTGTTCTATGTTTTTTTTTGCATAAATTATACACCATCGAACACGGTACTCGTAAATTGTTACAAAGTAGAATCAGCTTAATTTATGGAGATATCAAAAACTACCCTACTACTACTACATTTTAAAAACTGCTCTTTTATAGGTTAAGAAGGAAGTCAAAACCGACGTCACCATCCACAACTGCGCCAATTGCAGGTATCACATTTTGTGGTGTAACGCCAATTTATGCGTACCAATATTTTATTATTTTTCTTTATTTATTTATTTTTTATTTATTTATTTATTATATTAATTATAAAATTTTCCATTCCCGTTGTCAACCTTTTTATCTATCCACTGTTGAATACGGTCGTGTAGATACTCTCAGAATTAATTCTGAGTTCTGATTTACTAATAACATTAAGGCAGTAATGAGGTTCTTCAGAAAACAGGGAATTCAGGAAACAAACTCCTATGCCGTAGAATTTAGTTCTGCAACTTTGCTTTCTCAACCAAACATTTAGACAGTCAGTTGTAGTTACTTGAAGTATTTCGAATTATTATTAAAATTTTTGTTCCAAGTTATACTTTATTCCAGTCAATCGTTTACATCAACAACTGGTCTCCTAGAGCACAAGTGTGGTCGACGTCGTGGACGCAAGCGGAAGCCGAAGGACAGTTCAGTGTGCGTACCATCTAAGGAAGATTTCCTGAAGGTCGAATTAAAGTTATTAAATTTGTCCAGTAAATGGCGGTATTTGTGCTAATTGTATTATAATAATTTCTTTTAATGTTGGTTTTGCTGACAGCGAGCTCAAGGAAAGTTGAAACAAGTGACGGTTGAAAACGACTTGTTAGTTGAGGTGAGTGCCAATTACTTTTACCTGTCTTACTAAAATATTGATCTTTTTGTGGCTCTAATAGGTTCATCATAGTTCCTATTTTCTACTATTATTATGGAATTGGTTACAATCAATAATATTATGATGGCTTTCGGTTATTACCACGTTCATTTCGGTTTTGTTTTCATATTTGGTTCCTATTGTTTACTTATTAGAATTACATAAATGTGTTTCATATTTGTATAATTGTGAGTCATATTCATAGTCACAGTTACAGAGGAGTAATTGGAATGTTTGTCGAATGACTCTTCAAAAGTGAAAAAAAGGTTCATATTACCTATTTGTTTTATATTTATATCATAGACGTCTACCTCGCAGTTCTCAATTAGATTCTCGGGGTTAAAATTGGGCAAAGAAGAATACAAGACTAGTTGAAGTGAGAAGGAGACAATGATATAAAAGTTATTTATTACATTGTTTTATTTCCATGTCTCCAGAGACCCCGCAAGAAGCGAAATCGTCAGCCAACTTCAGACCCACACATTGTCACTTGTAATGACTGCAATGAGTCTTTCACGTCTAAAGTCCGACTTAAATTTCACATGTAAGTTGATTTGGTTTGAAGTTTAGGCACTTCATCAGCAAGTTTTTCAACTGGCCAAGACTTATTAATTATGGCTTCGTCCTGTTTTCGTTATAGTTTGAAATGTATTCTGTTGCATAGTGGGTCAGCTTTGGTGTTTTATGCGTGATAAAAGTTTACAAAGTAGTCAATTAAATTCATCTATGCTGGATCTGTATACATATTGACAACACAAACTCATACTGTAATGAAAGAAATATAGGTACTGTCAACAACTTTAAACTGTCAACTGAATGTAAAGCAAATTTTTGATTTTCATTTAATATACTACGTTAGTTCTTATCTCATATGACATAATTCTTTGACATGTTTAGGTTATATTTACTCCCCTTCCCACATCAATGATCCGGTATTTTTTCCCAAGGCAATTCCATTAAACCAATTCCTTCCTAACCCCCTCCGGCGAGTA
>DWFO01006186.1:0-10058 GCA_018246595.1 Mimoniades nurscia nurscia
GTACGGTTTAAGTTTCGAGCACACACAATATGTGCGTGCATGCATTGCGTGCGTGCGTGCATGAGTAGACGAGAACGTAACGTCAACAGTAGCCGGGGTTACCGATGATGGTCATCTCATATTCAAGTAGCGACAAATGTGAGCCCGTCGTTTCATTGATACAGAGTGCAGCCACGGCGAACCCAGTAGTCGAGACTGACACGATCGTAGAAATATGACCTCTTAGTGTCGGTTTTATCAATTAGCACAGGTTGTGAATGAAATTATTGCTGTATAGGTATTGCACGTTAATAAGATTGCAGAAATAAGAATGTTAGTAACGTTAGCCCACGTAGTGCACCACTTGCAGTTAGCATGTATCTGACCTAGTCGAGGTTGGCCATAGACGTATTGGTATTCTTGAAGATTATGATGGTCGCTTCCAGTATTATTATTATAATATTATCACCTCACCGTGTCCTTTACGGAGTAGGCACACAGCATCTAGTGCCGAAAATTCTCTATCCTTCCAGGTCTGGTAACTGTAAGTGTGGAGAATACATTCATATGTAATAACCACCGACCAGTACTATTGAAACATTAGCTTCTAATAGGCAATGAAAAAAACTTGGCTTATGTTTTCATTAGATAACATCTTTTTTAGTCCGTTCGTATTAGTCACGTAGTTCGCAATCATTAAAAGAATATACAACTCTAAGAACAGTTAAGTTTTTCCAATTAGATATTTATCTACATACAGTGTCGGCGTTTTGATGGAACGAACGCCACAGGAGTGTAGTCGAGAGTGATTTTTAATTGCGATGTAAATGCTTGGGACATGATCACTTGAAGCGTTGCTTAGAAATTTGTGCCTTTTGAAGTATCTTGATAGTCAGTGCAGCAAAAATAATTATATTCAATTTAATTCTCTAAAATCCAAAGCTGCATGAAACCATTTTTACCGTCTGCATGAAGCAAAATTTATATTTGCCATTATATTATCTCTGTTAATTTAGAAGGTTTCCTCATTTCGTCGTTTTAAATAAATTCTTTTGACTGCAAACGCGACTGCGTATTGAGAGGTCCCGGCTTCAAACCCCGAGTCGGGTAATATATTGGATTTTTGTAACTTAGAATTTTTGTCTGTCTATCTTGTAGACTCTGGATTTGAGTCCGGTGTATTGCAATAGGGTCACCTCAAACTCCATAATGGGACGTAACCGTAACTGTTGAAACGTGGGAGTGTAGGTACTACATTCCTCTGAAGAATTCTTCGGTGATTATAGGCATGATGTTAAGTTATTTTTAAATGAATTCGTTATCTTCTTCACAAGTTATTATATATATTTTAAAGTAAATTGTATTCCAACAAATGTACGTTGTTGCGAGATAATTTTGGTTTCCCGAGAGCGACAACTAATCTGATAAAAAACTATTATTTAATTGAATTTGCCGTTTACGATAAATGTTACATAATGAATTAATAATATGGTTACCGCTGTACATATATACATACATATTTTTTTTTGTTGATATCAATGTTACGGCGTGACGTCACTAACATGATAATTGTGTGATTTCACGTTCAAAGGGTAGACCTTTGCTCTGCGCGCGTTATTGCCGTAATAAAAATCTAAAATTAAACACGGTTATATAAAACGTTATTTACTAATGATAACGGGTAGGTACCTGAGGAAGTTAATGTGTGGTTGCTTATAAATTTATGTTTGTTGTAATATTCTCAAGGTCTCGATCCTCACACACTTGTCATTATTGTTTGTCGTCTTTAATAATGCTCGCGTTTGATACATATTTTGTTTTGAGATGGTATCAGGCGTTAATTTATAACGTCCAGAAAACAATTTATATGTTCTCATTCACTCTTTCTCGTTTACTTAAAGCTAAGTGAACTGTACACTTATATGTACCATTCGCATAGAACCGCGTGGATTATGCATGACAGTACGTATACAACGAGTGCACGGGTGAATGAACAGCTCTCATACATGCGAATGAATGAGTATTAGATATAAGCAGTGCGTGCGGGCTCGTATAGCACTCTTTCCCTCGGCCTCGCACATCATTGTACATCTTGTACATTGTACATCATCTTGATGTACATTTGATCATTAAAAATATCGCTGTTTATTGTGTAAGCTATTGTATAGCAGTGCACGTGAAATGAAAATCAGAACGCGTAAATGGTCCTTTTCCGTTTTGTTATTCATATATTATAATCAACGGTATTTATTTAATATTATTGGAGGTTCGTGTGTAGGTACTAGCTATGTGTAGGTCACATCTTATAATTTATAATAATTTTGTTTTCGGTTTAATTTTAATATTTTATTTCGCTTACACAGCTCCAAACAACGCTTTGAAAAGTCGACGCCTTGTTGTTACTGGTACGGTGTGAGCAAACGCGGTACCCTCTTTGAAAGCATCTTGCGCACGCTCAAATTTTCGTGTAAAATTGTATAGACACTACCTCCTGAAATTTTTACGAGGAAACGGCTGTAACTTTTAAAGTAATGCTCAGAATGTCACGAAATGTTGACACGTACTGTTTGAAGATCAGTACTACACAGAAATCACATAAGTTTGTCAACAATGTTGCTATATATGCTATGTGTCAGACCGGTGACTTATTGAGTGATATGTACATTTCAACTTGAACATCCAAATCGTTGATTGGAAACGAAACACGCAGGTACTATGTGCTTCATACTTACATTTATATTCATCGTTCGCATAAATACTGCGTAAATAACGTGGATTGTGTATCACTATGTGATGGTAATCAAAGTATAAAACACTAAGTTTATCTTGTTTTAATACACTTTATCTTTATTGCAACTATCGAACTCGCGGGGGCGTAGTGGTAATGAACACCCAATGTTATGTATGTATGTCGTATGTAAGTTCACAGAGGTGCAGCAGGTTCAAGCCGGCTGCTGCTTTGAGCATTCGAGTGAGCTGTTTACAGGAGCAGCGTGACTCTTAGTTCCGTGTAATTCGGGCTGCGTGCACGTAATAATGATTGTTGCCGGATCATCGCGCCAGGTCCCCGAGGGGCCATCTATAAATTACGTCCCACGAATTTAATAATTCACATTTGTGCCAATAACAACCCTCCCCCCTCCCTTTCTTCCTATCTTATTTGTGACGTAACATATTTTTTAATTTTACAGCTAGAAAATTATTAAATTTAAACATACGTATGTAGGTAGTTCCGATATTATTTTTATTTTGAATTAAGTAATTTTTCCATAAACTTAATACTACTTAAATATGTCTAATTTTGAAATGCGAAGTTACGGATAATAATGAATTGTATATACATATAGGAGCGACGTTTCGCTGCGTGTTGTTCAGAATATTTATTATCCTAACAAGTCTATGTTTATCTGTTAAAAAAGCCTAAGAACGATATGGAACACGTTATCAGTGCCATTAGTGCAAAATTTCCAATACATCATGTGAATATCGCACTCCGCGCTTTGTCACAGTCGCGTCAACTTTGTTGAGTTACGCGAAAAAAAAAACCGATCATACGTTTTATATCTTACACAACATGTCGGATGCTATCAGATGTTATCGACACCAATCACTTTATAATACGATACAATTCATAAATTTTATTTCTCAGTAAAGACCCGTGTTCTCATTAATTATCTACACGTTATAACCGGTGCTCAATTGTATCGAAATACAATTGTAGGTATTACTGACGGCGAATATTCCCTCCCTCGTCACCATTACCAACGTTATATTTATAGACAACATTTAACTTGTCACCTAACGTTGCATATAATTATGTACGTCAATGATGACCTCACCAGTTCTCAGTGCAAAACTTTTCCAGATAGAAATATACGAAGAATGCTATGGAAAATAATACAGTGTTGTTGTATGGAAAATAACAATTTAATTAATGGTACAACTCGTCTCGTTACTTGGTGCGTTCCATGAGAACACTATTAAATCCTTTAAAATTACAATTTTATTTTAATTTATAAGTATTTCTGAGTATTGTAAACTTGAAATATTAATTTAAGTGTCCATATTGAGGAAAATATTGATGTTGTGAAATCTTGTTGGGGTATGTACATATAAAGTTGCGCAAATGCTAAACACTGTTAACGGTGGGGAGCGCTTCCGGGCACCGGTGGAACAGGTCGCGGGCCGCGGTGGTCCAGCGGCGCAGACGCAGCGGCGGGCCGCGGCCACTGACCCCGAGTGCCGGAACCCCGTGATGGATGGCGCTCGTCCAGACATTGACACACATTCCTCGCTCCTCAATCATCGCTCTTCACCCAGCGCCGTTGACCCACTATTGACTGCACGAATTTTTTGCTAACTACCAGTTCTAAATCTTACCCGTACTTTGGATTTATTCGTGTGGATAACTATAATGCAAAAAAAAATGAACATAATCCGCTTGATTCGATATCTTATCTATATCTTAGTTTACAATTTTTTTACAGAAATAGATCGCCCTTTTTTGAAATACCGATATTAGTAATGCTCTTAATAGACGCGCAGTAACTGATTGAAAGATAGTTAATAAAATCCGTGTTATCATCATTGACTTTCACACCCTGAAAAAATGCTCAAAGCAATCAAATATAAGTCGTGTTACTAGCTAACATCTAGAGTTATTGCAGTTTAAGAAACAAGTTTACTTTCGACTATAATTAGCGAGGCGTATTTGCTTTATTGGCGAGTTGAACGCGTGTGGTCCTGAAATATTCTTAAGCTTTTCCAAGAACAATAAGAACGACGACCGATCCGCCCGTTTAATGTACGTACCGCACGCGACGGCCTGAAACTTCTCCGTATTATTGTTGGCTGACGGCGCGTTACATAATCGCATTGTCGCGGATTCCAGGCGAGCTCCCGGCTCTCGGCTAGAGTAAAGTAGTGTTCGTGATGCACCCGACCCGGTGGCGGTAGCCCTGTGACAATTGAGGCGATATTTTTTCCGCGTTACGTCAGGATGAATGACGCACACGCAGATTTGCGACCGAAATAACGCGCACGTCGTCTAGACAGCGACAAATCGTCGCACGATGTGTTGAATAACGAAGAGCAAGTTTTCAAACTGATGCGATGTTCGGCTCCTTAGTTCGCCGTCCTCCCGCATATTTGTTTTAGATTGCATTTAAGCTTTTATCTATATAAACACCTATATCAAACAAACGCATCGTCGAAGTTACATAACATACCTATATCGAAATTTAGCAACATCAAGTGTGTTGTATTCTTTTTAAACATCACTTAATTTTGAACAATTATGTTCTCGGGCGTACAACCGTGAGTTGGAAATGTCAATGTAGTCGTAGTAAAGGCGACACGTTGGTTGGACTGTTGGAGCTGTTAAATACGAACGCATGATTCGGCAACTTTTCATTGCAACTCATTCACTTCGCGAGGACGCGGAGCGGAGCGCGCAGTTAGCTTTGACGTCAATTATTAACCGCCTGTTATAAACTATTTGGGTCATCAATATTATTGTTCTTCGAGAAACCGAAATAAAATCGAATTCATTGTCCATTGTCGTCCGACTCCCACCCGGTCATATTAGCGTTATATAGGTAGCTTATAAAGATATTTATACCGTATAGGAAGAATAAGATTAAGGAAAGAAGAAGGTAAAGAATATGCATACGACTACCTTACCCCTGCAAAAGATTTATTTATTACTTTTAAATGTATATATTTTACAATACATGATTTTCTTCTGGTACGCAGACCCGTGACCTCCTTGGCACACTAGTTTTGAAACGGGTTTGTTGCAATAAAAAAAAATAGTATTTTATGTTTTAACTCCCTAGATTTCTTGCATATCGATCACCTGTTATACTGGTTGTCATACATAAATATAATACAAGACTACATTTAAATTTTTAATGTGCTTTCGCGAATTAGTTTAGCATGTAGGCACCTTAAAAACATTACGTATTTGTCTATTTTATTCTTTTTAATTGTTTGATATTAGAATCGTCTCTCATTGCCGACCACATTTATTCGCTGAACTTTGCTCGCCGGTCGCTTTATGCACCGCACCAATGATATGGTAATGAATCAGGACATTTCGATACTATCACGAAATTGTGTAACGGCGTAATATGTAGATACATTATAAATACGAGTTGTTTTTCGGCAACAATAGAAGATAACATCTACGTACCTACAATGGACTTAACGTGCGAATCACTTGTATTGTTGAACGTAACATCACGCCTGTAATCCTCGAAGAGGTAGACAACGGAATGTGGCACTCTCCCACGTTTCACGAGTTACATTTACGCCCCAATATGGAATAATAGGTGGTGAGATTATTGTTATTATGGTAATGTATATGTAATTATTGTTATTATGTTAAGTAGTTGTATTATATTGCAAATTTAATTTTTATTCCAAGGTGTCAGTAAAGCAATTCTTTAACTGCCTTACGCTTTTATTCACAAATTCATTTAGAAATTAATTTTAAAATATGTTACAAGTCAATAGATTATGTTTAGACATTCTTAATCCCGCAATTTTACAAAGATTATTTTTATGGGTAATCGTATTGCATAAATCAATGATGTTTATATAAAAGTTCCCTACAGACATATAAATATGTACCTATCTGTGTTTACTTATTCAGACGGTTACAGCTTTTCTGGCTGCGGTGTAATTTGATTAATTTTTAATCTTAGCTTTTGAATGTCTCTTTTTCAGATCCTATTTATTTTTTCAATAAGATTCATTATAAAGCGGCAATTTCTGTAGTTAATTCGTAAATTTAGTACAAAATCAATTCCGCTATATGAAGGAGCGTTAATTTAAAAAGTATCTTAAACGTAATGACTTCGGTGTTCGAAGCCACAAGGCTCACGATCCCCTTAAGTCAACCGTGTGTTGTATATTATAATTATCACACAGGAAGGTAACGTAAAGGTAATCTAACTTAATGTAAGGTAAGGTGAGGTAAGGTAAGGTAATTATTCCAGTAAGCAAACATTGCAAATTTTTGCATGCCGCCCACTTTCACTTAGTCAACCGAAATTCTTGGGTTCTCATCGTGACTCGTCCAAAATGACACCACGTTTTCTATCTACATTTTTGTTGTAGCAAAAATGAACAAACAAAATTTTTCTACGATTTTTATCCGGTCAGTTGCCAAATTTCATTACCTACATCCCATCTCAAAAATAATTATATAATTTTATAATACAACCATATCACAATAAATACAAGATTAATTTTATTCCAATGCTTTCCAAAAGAATATTAGATGTCGTATCACAACTACAGTATAGGTACGCGGGGATGGTCGAACCACACGACAGAGGTAATATTTGTTGATCTCGATACGTTTGTGTGGCAAAGAAGCTCCGCTTCGCTGTTGACGTTGTTAACGTAGTTCTCTGTTCCGGCATTCGCAAAAAAATTCAATGTCGGGTCCTTGGCATCCATTGTGCTAATCGTTGACACGCTAAGGCTTCGTTTATTTTAGATCGTACTCGGCACTACGCTCTTCGTCAATTTGCTAATGTACGATCACATAAAAGTTCCTGCTCCGAATTTTTTAATTAAATACTCATACGAGTAGGTAAGACGTTATCTAATTATGATTTAATCAGTTTTGTGATACCTACTTAAAGTTGATGTAAGGTTGTATTTACGCTGCTTGTATTAATTAGTCTCGCAGTTAATTTAAACGTGAATTCAGTGAAACAAAACCTCGAAAATTTGCAGCTGTGGTTTTATCAGGAATATGCACAGGCATAGCATCTTACATTAAAATCATTCAAATTGATAATATAAATGTATTTCATATGTAATGTTTGTGTTTTGAGTCGAGGTCGGTTGAAGTAATTTTCATTGGTTTGTTTGTTTGTTAGCCTTATATTTGCGATGCGCACTGAGGCGTGAAATTACTTGAGGCTTCCGCGTCGGCGCCACTCGGAAAAGGAAGTAAGTGTACGGCGGCAGTCGCAGTTTTTCTGTTTTCCAATTGGAAATATTCTCGGGCGTGCACTCGACCGGAAACTTGTAAATGCTAAAAACGTTTATACAATTTACATATTTCACTTTGTATGAATTATTGTTCATTGTAATTTTCCAGACTCACATTACTCAAACTTCTGTTCATTAACTTTTAATTACTTATTATTCGTTGTTTTTCAGGCATTAGCAATTTATTTATGTACAAAAATAAAATACGCAACAGTGAAGGAGTTTACGAACGTCTCGACTGTACACAGTGTGTTGATTTACCTCAGACCGGAAACGGCTAATGGAAAATTATCGTAAGCCATTCCGCCGTTTGATAAGAACGGGAGAAAGGGACGGTTTTAGGCGCCCGATTTAAATGTTAAGCATGTAGCCAGTTTAGACTGTGCGTCCGTCTGTCTTGTTTTTTACTTTATATAGAAACACTTCGTAGCTGCTCACAAATAGTAACGATCTGTTTTGCGATACAATCGCTAATCCCAACCATCGATGTGAATTCTTATGTATCTTCATTAATCCACTGTCGGACACAGGCCTAGTCTAACGGTAGTCACAGAGTGATTATTACAACTATGTAGTTAATTTTATTTAACAATTTTGTACACAGAAAAACAATCAATAGATAAAGTAGGTACCTACATGAGGAAAAAGCTTTTTTATGTACTGTTACAACATTTGTGACTTGGGTTTCTTCAAACGTAGCGTTAAAAGCGTCCTTCAAGATAGGCAACATATTGGTTACAATGAAAAAAAAATCATAGAAAACCATATCGTTAAAGCTACTGTGCCTATTTTTTATACATGAACGTACTGAAAAGTTACACGTAAGTCTACGTCACACGTTCACGTACTTATAAACAAATAGAACGTGAACGATGTGATACTCGTATAACGTGATTATAATCAATGGGCTTAGACAAAATACTTTTCCGTAAGCGTTAATGCCAAACTCTCTTGGATACCTCTGACCTATACGTTTAGTCACACGCGGGGGACGCGTGGGCGGCGGTGTATTATCCGGGCAGAGCTTGTAGCAGACATACCGTGTAACCGACACTCATTGATTTACTTTAATCCTGTACATACATTTCGAAGGAGCAGGGGTTCGTTGTTAAATGTCATGACTTTTCATATCCGTGACCCACGCACGCAACGCCCACACGTGATCGTAGGTACTACTAGTTTATACTTACTTCTGTTACAGAATATACTTTTTTTTTCCTAATAACCGGTCCCTAATAACACACACGCACGCGCTCACATAATAGATATACTTTTTAAGTTATTAAATTACACAGTGATTCGATCGTCTTCGCCACACAAATAAGCTTTGGAAAACAAAATTGTTTATTTTTAAAATCTAACAGTACCAATAATAACGTAAAGTTTCCGATTATAGCGGTCTATAGGTACTTGTTTAATTGCTTTCTGCATGAAAAGCATCAAACATTATCTTATTATATTCGGCTTGATAAATACGCCACGTAAAGTAAAGGAGAAGCACATCGTGACAATATGTACACGTCTTCGAATTGTTAATAATGTTTTTAAAATTTGATTTTAGAACGAAGGGCACTTTTAAACTGTGGAACGATTGACAGTGTTGGCGGTGCTGAAAACCCACTTTGGGCCACTAGCCGACTTGTTCTGCTGAAATATTTAGCGAAAAGAATGATCACTTTATAAACACGACGTTAGTTCGTGACGGTGTCTTTGAAACACGCTTTGATGTCTTAAATGCAAAGGACCTCGGCCTTTCGGCTATGAAATAATGTTAAGGAAGCCTTTTTTCCCTATTCCAAGTACAATAGACCGTTGCGTACGTAGGTACGGACTTTATTGGCTGGCTTCTCGGTAATAAATATTCTTAGAACTTGCATCAATTACGAATTCAACTACGCGTCTGTCCATGACCACTGAAGTGACGCGGGTTTGTGGGCATCAGTGGAAATTCACTCAGTTAATATTTGTTGAAAGTACGAACCAAGTAAGGAAAAATATTTCCTTAAGCAAATTAATGTATTGTATGTAGCGAACTTATGAATACTTGATGTTAACATCCCGTGGTACTA
>DWFO01006187.1:0-10057 GCA_018246595.1 Mimoniades nurscia nurscia
GGCAACTAAATATAGACTAATATATTACATGCACATTTACTAATAGAAAACAACTAAACACACAATTTTACAGAACATTAGCAATTGTCAAGAGATTGACAATAGCAGAATTGAAGCAGTGAATTGCATAGCTTTTTTTATGTTGAGAAAAAACTGATACGCGTGTGTTAAATACTCGTATATTATACAATTTCCTCGTAGAAATAAGCAACTCATACTTATATTATTTTAAACTTAAGAATAAGTACAATATTTGTAAATCTAAATTATGTCACGATTATGGCAAATTCCTAACTTCGGTTTTTTTTAATAACACGTTTTAATGTTGCTTGATGCAAAATCTAATAAAACTATCGTTTTATCACATATTTTTGCCATTTATCACGAACTTTACGCGTTCTTGATACATATTAGCGTATTATCTGTATGTATATTTTACATTAAATTTACTTACAATAAACACAATTTTACAGAACTACATGAAAAATACAGTAAACATACACAAACAACATCTAGTAGAATAATGTGACATTTACCAATGACTGTGCACCATATAACGTTGCGTGAAATGAAACAAATACCATAAACAATCTGTTTGAAATTCACACTTATTACCAAAGAGATAAGGTTCATAACTCACCTAACGACGACCACAACACCGTATCCCAAGTAATAGAAGAGATAGAAGAACATTTTGAAGAATCCAATGCACAGTTCGGACGGACGCATCTGTTGTAGATCCGCGATTCTCGACTTTATGTTCGCTGGTGATAAGGACGCGAATGTTGCGAATATGCCGTCTTTGATCGACTGCAGGCCGCGTCGGAAGGGATCTTTGCCGGCCCTGCAAAATGAAATAATGTTAATAATAATAGTAATAAATTGAATTTTTCACCGGATTTTATGCTCCTTATTTCAACCTTTTAACATCTAGATCAACTTTGGGACTAAGATCGTTTACGTAGCTACCATACACAATTTATACCTATAACTTTATATGCGTTTCTGAAACTGCAGGAGCCTAAACTCTGGAATCTTATGACGTAAACATTTGTAATAGCGGCGATTCTACTGAAACTTGGGGCACAATGTTCCGGAATATTGAACTCCGGACCTTTCGTCGTCGTCGTCACCCAGGTACGTATACGCCGCCTCCCTGTTCTTGGGCCCGCTGGCCTGGTCCTCCGACGCCGCCATGAGCCCGGACGCATGCGTCATTTCAAAGATGGCGTCCTCGCAGAAGTTCACGAAGGCCTCCAACTTCTCCTTGTCACCACCCTCTGTTACTATACTGTAGAAGAAGGCACGCTTCGATTCCTAGAGAAAAAGAGATAATGTCACTTTATTACAATATGTAACATCTCCCAATAAAGAACTTAGATTAGAAGAAATAATGTCATATATTTTAAACATTTTTCTCGTTTGAAAACTATAACGTGGTTGGTTTACATTAGTGTTTATCAGAAACAATGTTATTTATATAGCACATTTTAAAATCATCTGCCTATAACTTAATTAATTTTAACGTAACGTTACGCCTGTAATCCCGGAAGAGGTAGGCAGTGGAGTGCAGTATACTCCCACGTTTCAGAAGTTACGTTAAACGTCTCATCATGAAATAGGGGGTGAACCTTTTGTTATATACTTACTTGATAAAAATCTAGACCCGAGGCCCTCTCGTGCAGCAGTCTTTTGCAACTTATACTTATAACTTATAACTTCAAATTGTTTAGAATCTAATACGATCGGGCTGTAATAGATGAACGGGTTAAGGCTGGTTTCGGTGCTGGAATGTTTCTTATTGCAAATGTCGACCAATTTAAAAGTCAATTAATTTATCTACGTCGCTATAACTCCTTTTGCCCCATTGCTAGGTATCAATCTACACACCATGACGCTGAGTCTTCGTTTGTTATACATTACCTTAATCTGCGGTTTTTCCCACTGCTCTATATTGGATTCCTTAATCTCAAAGTAGACGCGTTCGATACGTTTCGAGCCTCCCATGATCTCGATACGGCCGAGGAATGGCTCGAAATAATTGAGCACGGAACCGGCTGTCTCCAGGAAACGAGCCAACCTGGAGAAAAGTACATCAAACGTAAAATATACTACATAATGTAAAGAACATAAAAATATTAAGATAAAATAAGAAAAAGGGCTTATGACAAAATCATTATCATCTGCAGCTACTGAGAGACAAAGGTTTCCTCGGAAGGGTTTGTGTCTGTAATGCCCACGCTGGAGTTGTGGGTTGAGGATCAGATAAATATAATAACAGTATGCATAATTTATTCCTTACGTTTGTCATCGAAAAATAATTTAGATTTATTAATTATAGTTTGATATAGTATATAAAATAAATTGACATTTAATGCCGTTTATTATCATAAAGTCCATGCAATGAGTAATTATGACATGAGTTATTGACATTCTAATGGCTGGTAAGAATTTTACTTACTCTTCTCGAATCAGGATTACTAAGATTATTAACTATATTAACCACTTACCTGGGTTCATTAGGCATGTGTTCGGACAAGTTGGTCAGGAGCACGGCAAGATTGAAGCCGATTTCCTTCGCTGGTTCATGGAACCGGTCGCAGAACCCTATGTAGTTCAGTTTGCCATCGTGGTTCGTCTCACAGCAGGCCAGAAGGAACTCTATCTCTTCCCTGGTAAATATCAAAATTAACTAAGTACCTAGTAGAAAATTTATCAAATCACAAATGGCGGCTGTAGTATTTAAGAGTACTAATAATAAATTAAATGTAGGCGAGTCACCGCCTGTTAAAACAAAAATAGCTTCACATGCAAATCCCGGTAACCCTAAAATATTATATTGCGTGTATATATAGTCGCTACCATTTCCATTTCATTTCCCATTTTATAATTTCAGAGCGAGTAGTTACTATCGCCTATGGGCATGTAGGTATAACACCAGAGGAGATGCTAATGTTTTGTCGGCTTAGAAGGAGGTATTCTTCGCGCCTTTCTGTAAGCATGTTATTATCTGTGTAATACGCTTACGGTGTGTAGCTCTTCTGCTGTTCCATTTTCTCCTTGAAGTCCTTCGGCAGCACCCAGCCGTCGTTGTTGGCGTCGATTTCCTGGAAACTTGCGCTCGATGTGAGATCCTTTAGTTTTAAGAACATGTCGAAGTACTTGAGGATCAGTTCCACATTGGACGCGGATTCCACGAGGGTGTCCACCATCTGCTTACCGATTGTACCTGGAACAAGGATTAGCTAATTGTTTACCGAAATAATACATAATTCGGCAATGTTATGGTGACGTTTTAGATATCAGAATATCAGAGGGCATAGAAGCCGAGCCAAGTAGGGGGGTATAAGATTTGTATATAAAAAATATATCATCTGGTGAATTCCTGTTGAACTGCGTTCTCCATTTTGGGCAGTATATTTAAGAGGAAATTAAGAAATCTTAGGTTTTACGTATATTATTAGTTATTAGAGTTACCATTGACGACGTTTCCTTCCAGCATAGATAGCATCATGGTAATCATGTCCTTCTGAAGGTTGAGAAGCTCCTTCAGCAGGTCCACTTGAGAAGAGTGCTTCGACAGTTTGTCTTGCATGTGCGAGAACAAGAACAGGAAACCACCGACTGCGTCCCACAACCTGAAGGGAGTGAAGTAAGTTTTAGGTACCCAGCAATATAATTTTTTACATCGTAAACCTTTACCATAACCACCTAACGTTAAAATTGATCTCCGCAGATCATTAACAAATTGAACAACTGTTCAAATTTTAATAGCTGAACTTCTATTAGTTATTGTCAATAGATGCATCGCTATCGTAAATATCGCGATGAGGAAGCTAAGCTGGAATCTCTTACCCATGACTTTTGGCTTAAACCAAATAGGCAAAAATTCGAACTTTTTAAGTAAATAATTTTGACGAAACAAAGTCTTGTGCTACATGTGCAGAGTCATGTGTAAAGTTTTATTGATACAAGCTTGATCTCTAGCACCTGGAATGCGCCAATGCCTGTTGATTCTGGGTACAAGGACCCTGGATGACCTCAGTGAGGGTGTTGAACACTTGAGATGCCACATCGATTGCTTTAAAGAAGTTCGCTTTGCCCGCTGGGTCGATGAGTTCCTGTTGATTGCAACAAGAAAATGTATAAAAATGCATTTAAATCTGGCATGACAAAATATCTTCGAGAACAGTTAGTGCAGGCTCTCACCTTGCTCGAATAATGCCAATAGAAGTCCATGATGGACTCCTGAAGCCTCAGCAGGTAATCGACGGTGCAAATAACCACGTTCACTGTGGTCGTGTTTCCAGCTTGGGTACGTAGGTAATTCTGCCATTCTGTAATAAGATCGGATAATGTGAAGGTACCAGAATAACTAAAACATTACCACTTAGCAGCAGAAACAATTACCGCAATGCTTTCGCAGGAAAAGCATATAGGTTTATTAAATTCAATATGATCAACTTTGGCAATTTATGTTAGTGGATCCTTCAAAGTAAAGACCTAGTGAGATCCCAAGGGTGGCAGTGACAAATTTCAGGAATCATTGGTCATGTTTATAATATTCATCTTTATCTAAAAAACATAGTATTTATTCTAATTTAACGAAGAAAGCATCTTACATAATAAATTTGCGAACATAATGATACTACGAGGATTTAACTGGAACAAATATGACCTTGTGGACTACCGTCAAGGAGTTGCGGCGTATTCTCTAACAGGCTGATATTATAAGGTTTAGAGTTATTCGCAGGACAGGACGGCATTTTATGATCACTTACCGAGATTGTGGCCTTCACAAGTCAGCTGTATGAACCTAAACAGGGCACATGTAAACTCAGCATCGTGCATGTTCTTTTCGCCAGCCGCGCCCTCCAAGCCAACCCCAAGACCTGAAAGAAGATGAGAAATGATTTATTGTAACAAATTTGAATCAATATACATACGAGTAGGTACTCTACTTAATACTGGCCGACAATCCTGAATTTCACCATTAAAATAATACTCTCTGTAACGCGTACGATGTTGAATAAAAAGAACTGACGAATTCCTCCTTTTTGGAAGTCGGTTAAAAAATAGGAGTTCTGTATATGAATATATCTTTTATTGGGATATACTCTTCGCAGGATTAAATTCAGTTAGAATGTGTGAGAGTTATCTTTACCTAGAGCTTCAGTAACCCCGAAAAGCAATGTTCTTTTTTTGTTTACAATAATTGTATGTGCTTAGGGTGATTCTTCAGTAAAATCGTGCATAGTGACGTATTGACTTTTTTCAATAATTTTATTTTCTATCATAGTTTCGAAATACAGTTTCTGTTATCTTTTAGAAGATAAACCACACATAGAAGAGGATGATTATAGCTTCGTGTAATAATGAATATAATGAGGCACATAAATATTGAACAGAAACAAAATAATAACAACGTCCATAACAAAAAAAATATAAAGACTACCATTACATTCAGTGTAACAAATTATTTGAAAGTCTATTGCTTAAATTTCTTTCTTTGGTCGTAATCATACCTTCGGCTTTGGTGTTCCTTTCAAATGCGTCCAAGTCGAGCACGGAACAGGAATTCATGAGACCAGCGATGGACGTGAAGAATCCGACGTCCTTCTTATCCTTCAAGTGATTTAGCATACCCTGTTGATGGCAAAAAGAAATTTGTGTATTTTGGTTTGTCGATATTATTTTTCTGAATTTATTTGTATATCTTTATAAAATGTTACTATATTTTATGAACATTGTGGCTACATTACCTACTCCTTTTTAACGAGAACTTATGAAAATACAGAGAAATTCCAAAAAGTTTTTAATAATTGCTCATCCACTTTACTTTTTACCGTTTACGATTTACACTATTCAAACTTTTTACGAATAATTTATAGATGAATTTGTCGTCCAAAACATTTTTGGAGGAATATGAATTAAGGCAGTAACATCTTCTTCGAAGGAGGTAGAAAACTGGTAATTCCTCTGTTGCTATAAGAATTTTCTAGCGACCAATATTTTTTAAGTCGGGGTGCATGAAAGGACCTTCCACGAGCTGGGTTTGTTTCTGATTAATTACGCACACGTACTGTCCGGCGCACCCTGGACATTGCGACTAATCCTTTCACTACGGTAGCTGATCACTCACTATCAGCTATCGAGTCAACGAAAAAGGTTTTTTAAGTAATTAATAATTAGTTTGCTCACCATTTGAATATCAATGTTGCCACCTCGCAAAATGGAAATGCCTAATTGTAACGTCTTCATGACCATCTCGCTGGGAATGCCTTTGGAGGCCGATATGTGGAGGAGCACCATTTCAGCCACACCTCGGTTCGCCAGTCGGGCTTGATGGAATAATAATTTCTGTTTCTCCATTTCTTGTTCCTGAAATTATTGCAAACATTGTCACTTTAGAGTTTACTTACCTATTTTTAAACTCGTTCATGTTACGATTAATTCCAAATGAGTAAATATTATACTCCTCATTCTCGTACACATATATTCATTATTTTGTTTGTTTTGCGACAAAATTAATTCAAATAATTAAATCTTGAAATACGTCAAACGTTTAAATTTCAAGATCTTAAATGAACGTTAAATATCTCTAAAAGTTTTATTATCAATACATACCATAAACATGTCCATAGTTTTCTGCGTGTAACAATATAATTTTTTATAAAAAATATTATTCATGACAAACATTACAGGATTGAACACCGAAGCGGAAAATCGAAAATGGCTGTAACCGCTTTATGCAGTCGCTTTATTAGTTGGAAACACTCCACAATGTAAGATAATTTGTTTACAATGAATGTTTCAATAAACAACAATTCAAATAAGCAATATTACACATATTGAGCATGAACGTACGTGTATACTAGCGCCTCCCTCATCCTCAGCCTCTGCTTCTCCACCACCTTCTTCCTCCTCACCGCCACCTTCTTCCTCTTCTTCTCCACAAGACTTTGCGATTATGTACGCATAAGACATGTAAAGTGGATCTTCCTGTAAATTATATTTTATGATAAATGATAAGAAATGTTAAAGTATGCTCTGCGTAACATATTTTGCCATTAATATGTTTTATTTGAATACGAGGTGACGTTCATTTAATCATATACCTAATGCAGCGAATGTTGCTGACTGATATGACCGACTGAACTAATTGAAACCAAGAAAAGAGGCGATAAGAGTGCACGGGCGCATGAGAAAGAATAAAAGATAGGATATAGAATATCATCACTGCTGGACGGCGGGTCCTGGCTTCGATCACCGATTTAAGTCTTATTGAATTTTTCCTATTTAAAATCCCTTGCAGCTCGGGGTGTCGATTTGTACCCGGTGTATGGCAATAGGCTCAGTATCTATGATATTTTAGGACTTATAGCGTAACTGGTGAACCGTGGGAGTGTACTACGCTCCTGCCTGCCTCTTCGTGAAGATGTTAAATGTTGAATGTTGTTACATATAAGTAGTAAGATACGTTACCTGTAGAGCGCCAGACCGTTCAGTCATCGCGCCCCTGCAGAAGGTCGTGACCAGCTGCGTCAGTGGATCCGGCTTGCCTTCCTCCTCCACCACGTCACTCTTCTTCAATTCCGCGTCTTCGAATGATTGCTGTGCAAATACAATGGCAACGTAATTATAATTATATTTATCAGGATTTTCTAGATATATTGGAGTCGATATTTTTATAACATAACATCTTCCATTTTCAATAATTAAAATGAGATAGTTAATTTAATTTAAGTATTAGAAATAATATTGCAAGTAATCATAGTTACCCTTTCATGATATCTATTTTTTTTAATGCAAATAATACGAGAATGAAAATTCTTCTTAATGAATCTACTTAGCGGGATCCAAGTAAATTACTTACTGTAAGATCTTCTATCATGACTTCTTGACCGATGTTCTCTTCTTCCAGCCATAGCTCGTAGTATGTGCGTGCAAATATATTGCAAGCTCTATGTCTGTGAGATTGAACCATGAAAATTTGTTAAAAGTTTGGCGTAAGAACGGTTTATGGTATTAAGAGCCTCCCATACGTTTTTTACTTAATTTTTACAATTTTAAATAACACACACATAGGGATACAAATTTTAATTGCTAATATGTAAACCGTAAGCTAATAACCTGCTCGAAGGCGTGCAAAGATTCAATGTGTTCGTAGAGAAAGTCGCTTTAGCAACCGTACATTTGAATATACAGACTTACCGGCTAATTTTGTATAAGTGAATTGATCGTAAGCACGCAATAGCGGCGCGTTTTCTTGCAGCGCAGAGAATGCGCTTCCAATTGCTAGAGCGCTGCGTCGGTTTCGTCGCCTTGTTAGTCCAATAAATGCAGCATGCGCACACATCAATTAAAATAAAATTCAAAAGTAGCTTGTCTACAGGAATTTATTTGGAATTTATGACCGGTTAATGGCAAGTCTCACCCCTTATTCCATGAAGGGACGTAAGCAAAACTGGTGAATAGTAGTAGTACCCTACGATAATCCTCTGCCTATCTCAGGCATTACAGGTTTGATGTTACTTGTGTGTGTATGTGTGTGTGAGAAAGAAACTCTTAAATCACAAATTTTTGAATTTGTTTGCAAAATATTTGTTGCCGCGTCATATTGGTTACAAATAAAGCACTATAGACTCGAGGGTTATTTCTAAGGATATTATTTAACTAATGTATAATTGTATAACATTCGCTTGTTATTATCTTCGAGCATCACAGTTAACATTACCGTTGCAATTAGTTGCTGTTAAAAAAATCTGCTGTCTATACCACATACACTCAATCACGTGATATTTTGTTCACGTATGAATCATTCAAGTTTAACGCTTTTTAATCGATTAAATATTTTCACCGCTGCTGCTTAGTGTATTAATTAATGGTCAACAAAAAAATAACTATTATTAAGGTAATAGGGACACTATTTACAAACAAACAACACTCAATCACAAATAATATTGCACACGGTGTAAATTTAACCTCGGTAGCGAATGTAGAGACGTTTGTCTGAAGCACGCGATTACAGCCCTCTTACGTTGGATGGATACAACGGAACGATACACGTTCTTGCTCATTTGTTGTGGGTGGTCGATCTATTTTATAAAAATTATAATATACATGAGAAAAAAATATCATATCACCCAATCCACTTGTGGAAATAGACTTTTCCCAAAAAGTGGGATTTTTGCCCATACTCTCCACATTGAACATGAGAATCTGGATAAATATAGTATTTACAGTGTTGTATCCAAGGTTATCCATTTCAAAACCTATTTGAGGTTGAGGGAAGATTTAATAGAGCAATAAATGTCATAACAACTTGTGGAAACATAAAAATAAGATTAGCAATTTATTACAGTACTTGAAAGTTATTAAAAAAACATAATTCATCGGCAATGTTCCCTGCGACATTATACCGATAATTTATGGAGCTAACCTCGTTGCCCTCAAAAAAAAAGATGGTGGCATTCGACCTATAGCTGTAGGATGTACGCTTAGACGTTTGGCTTCAAAGTTATGCTGTCACGTATACCGTGGACAATTGACTCAAAAATTCAAACCACGGCAGCTTGGCTTTGGAGTCAAAGGAGGCTGTGAGGCAGCTGTACATGCAGCTCGAACTTTTATAACTAAACAAAATTTTGACGTTTTTTTAAAACTAGACGTAAAAAACGCATTTAATTCGGTAAACAGGGATGCTCTTATAACTGAAATTCAAAAAGAAGTTCCAGAAATTTACAATTACATCCGGCAATGTTATGGTACCCCTTCAAAATTATTATTTGGTAATAATGTTATTGAATCTTGTGTAGGATGTCAGCAAGGCGATCCTCTCGGTCCAGTTTTATTCAGTTTGGTTTTACAACCAATAATAAATCAACTCAATTCGGAATTTAATGTATGGTACCTAGATGACGGTTCCTTGGGAGGAACTGCATTAACTGTATTGGAGGATCTGCAATTTATTATTCGTCGCTTTAGTAATATTGGACTAACTCTAAATTTTAGCAAATGTGAACTGTTCTTTTCGGATAAACTAACAAACCATGAA
>DWFO01006188.1:0-10057 GCA_018246595.1 Mimoniades nurscia nurscia
TGCGAAACGCATCCTCACTGCACGAATGTCCGTGGATAACTTAGGTGCGGGAAGACTGCGGCTCCTACTTGTATAATAATTTTTTTGTAGCCAGTACGGGAAGTTAGGTATTTTGAATATGGGGCATCTATCCCGCTGGGGCGTCTATCTCGGTTTTACCCTATAGCATTATTTGTACGTAGTTATATCTTTTGGTTGTCACTAAATGGACTCGTTTCACGTCTAATTTCTATAAAATTCGTTGACACGAAATTGTAATGCGAAACTTCGTACTATGTTATGAAATTGCAATGCTCATATACGAGTACGAGCCGCCGCGGTACAGCGACACGATAGAATCAGTTCCAGATAGCCGCGACTAATGGCTAGTATTGTTGTAATGCGCGCACCTAACGCTCGCAATGAGCGCAGTGCTTGAATTGTTAATAGCTTCATTTGTGAAACAATAATTGGAGCATGCGGGAAACCGATATGTGTACCGATCATACACATTATCACATGCATATGTGATAGTGCAGCATTGACAGTATTTTGAGTCTGAGAGAAGGTAATCAAAAATTTTCAAACTTCGTTTTGAACCAAGTTCAAAAAGTCTACATGATGGTGATAGTGTAAGTTTTTATTTTTATAAATAAAATAATATAAAAAACATTGAAAATTGTCATACTGTACACTTTAAATATGTTGTGAAAATTAATAATAATTGCTAATGCGAATTGTTTGGCACCGAAACAATTAAGTCAATACATACGTACATATATCATGTTTAATTGAATATAGCTAAGAGCAGGACTGAAAAGGTGATCCCACGCAGTGCAATGCTAGAGTGGCAACACACCGCAAAGTATTTGTCAAACAGCGTCGTGTGTGGGCGGCCAACATGCGACTTAATGGAAATGCAAATGTATTTTCCGCTACTGGACTGAGCGAGCAAGAGTGAGGGCCCTACGGAGCGTAGCGCCGAGTGAATACCACTTTCATACGCTGTAACCGTTTGAATTTGAAATTGGAATTCCGATTAGAATCATAGCTGAATCAATTTCGTCAATTGTGCTATTGATGGCAACATTACGAATATAATATTCTCAAGATGTGGCCCGCTGAGTAAATTCAACGCGACGAACACATTAAGCATCATTCGTACTGTCCTTCAAATATGTCAGTCTCATACGTTGTTAACGTTTGAATTTAAATGTGGAATTCCGCTTAGATTCATAACTTTGTCGATTCCATTATTTTTTTTGTTCATGGTATTGGTATAATAATCTCATTTGTCCTTTTACTTTACATACTCGTAAAATCTTTATACCTTGAATGTGAACTTTGATAATACAAATTTTATTATCTTATAGGATTTCATTAGCATCAATATTATCAACAGTATTTATAAACTCAAATGCATTTGTTGAATGACAAACTTATAAGTTAACTTTATTTTATCTTATTGACACACAGTCAATATATTCGTACATACATATATGCATTAAAAAATTACTAAAATTCGTTTATGTTGTGACAACCCTAAAATTTCGTGCGAATTCAACGGTACACAATGAAGTATTTGCTAAACAAAGCCGCGTGCGGGCGACCAACACATAGCGGTACTAAACGTTGAGCCTAGATGCGAACAAAATTTCGTTATCTGTTGCCTATTGGACCGATGAAATTCTATTCGATGGAACATAAATCGAGGATATTAGATCTATTTTTCGAAATTTTTACATAAATATAAATCATTTTCTTTAAACTCGTATATGACCAACATGTTGTGAGTCTGATGACTATGACTGATGATTCAGACAATGGCGTGCAACACTTTTTATATAATATTATGTCCGTTTAAAGGCTAATTTATCAGTCCTTGTAATATAAGTGAAACCATCGTGACGTAATGTGCGAATCACATAAATACTCATAATGCTCTCTAAGCAGTGAAAAGTATATTAAACCTTAATTGGCCTCTATTAAAGACTATGGCCATTTCAATTCTCAATCTATGGTACCCGTATCAAGCAACGGAACGATTTATGTGTTTAGTTCTTTGCTTCCATTCATTCATTCGTTCACCAATTCGTGTTTATAATAAGTAGTCATTAACTTGCTCACAATTATTAAATATTTTAAGACTTCCCTTATCATATTAACCATCCCATTCTAAGGTTTCTCCATGCAATCAGTACCATCGACACACCAAAAAACAAACACCCGCAATATACGTACAACTAAATTCTAAATTCAAATATGTATTGAATTGAAATTCAAAAATCGAACGTATTACACTGAAAAACATAGTTCGGTAAACAATGTATTTAATGTGCAGAGTCTATTTAACAGAATAAAGAAAAATCTCAACTCTATCTACAATACTTTCCTCTTAATCAAGGAGCATATTATCTAGAGGCACACAATGTTATCATTGAACAACAAGCTCTACAAACACGGCTAATGGCTATGCAAATGCTTTCCTCTCTTCTCTCCATTTATTGCCACTGTTACATAAAGGTATTAACTCTAGCATAAAATAGAATTAGCTGGAAAGACTAAATATCTCTGTATTACGCTTGTTAGCTAAGATAGTCTTTTTTAAACTGAAATTACTGGTTTAGTAAGTGGCAAAGGACAGCCGTGTCTAGACGGAGAACTTAGATTCTAGTATATTTGGTGTTAATCCAGATAAGTAGAGTCCTGGACTGAAGTAAATATAGAATTACTGTTCTTATAAAAGTAACTTTGTAGATCGAAGCAGCTTAATTGGTGTTTCATTTCTCATTTCGACTTAATTAAAATCGTGGTACTGCTAGTGTAGACATTTGTATAATTTTTAAGACACTTTATTCATGATTGTCAGCCTCTAACAATGTGAGGACAGGGCGCGATGGCTCTAAAGTTCTCATTGAAAGAAATAACAATGAATCCAAATATGATTTGTACCCATTATTAAATCATATATGCATCTTGTCACGCCTATTTCTCATATGAGTAGACAAAGTTAGACAAAGTTCCACCTGCTGCGGTCTTAGAAGACTTTCGCCGCTTCTACATTCATTAAAGCCATCGTGCATGCTCGTTTAATGAATGATTTTTTGACCAGCTCATCTTTCTTGACGTAATGAATTAATATAACATTGTATGCAATACATTAATTGAGGTCACATTGCACTTTCTAAGAAACAACTTAAATCAGTAAGATAATACGAGTATCGGACCTATTTTTTTCATGTATAAATACCTTCTCTTGTAATTTAATTATGTTTCTGTAGCGTAATGTCCTATATCAATTTACAAGTTGTAGCAGACGAGTTAATTTATGATTTTTCAATACATTTTTTCTCGAACTAAAACAAAGGAGTTGACAATACATACATGCAGTTCGAGCATGTCGCTTTATTCAAACTTAAACCATATTACGAATTATGGTTCGAATGACGAGCGCTAAGCGTATTCAAATGCCTAATGTACGAGTAGATTGCTTACTTACTTGGAATTAAATTATTATAAACTGTTTCACTGTCCCACTGTTGGGAACGAGTCTGCTCTCAGAAAGAAAAAAGTATACCACGCTGGCCAAATTGACGCGTCTGAAAGAAACTTATGGAAAATTATGAAGCGTGCACTTTTCCACGTGATGTTTTACCTTACCTTTACCATAATTAGTATTTAATATTTAAAACACAAATCTTGTATAGAAAGAGATACGCGCTGGAATTTGACCGGTTGAATCCGTTCACGGGGTTTAAGATAAAATAATGTCTGAGTATTATATCAGACATTATGTTTATACGATCCAGTGATATAAGATCTAACGTGAGATCTAGGGCGTGAAGTATCGCTTGTATTGGCTTTCAACAGTGACCTACGACACAGTGCGCTCTTGCGCGACGTCGCCGTCGTGTCATATTGCATTAATCTTAGACTTGATGAGTTCTTACATTCCAAATTTAAATTATCCCTTATTACTTTTGCTTACAAGCATTTATTGAATATGTGTTCCATTCGTTTTCATAGAACTACAATATATGTATGTGCATTACCGAGACTATAGGTATACAGAACAATATTTTGAGAAGTAATTTCTTTGCCAATTTAAAGTGTGTGTGTGTGTGTGTGTTATTTTAGTACATTATACATGTGTGCTGTTCTGTTTGCATGAGTAAGTGACGTCATGGTGTACTTGGTAACAATAGTAGATACATTAATATTTCAAAGTTTGATTACATACAGATAAAATGTAACAGAGATAGAAAAAATATAAAATTGTTTATTTTTTTATGTCGCTGTCTACATCATACTTGAGTCGGAGTTGATTGCGGAGGGTTTTATTTGTCTTCTAATCGACTGGAGACGTTGACTTGTATTGCGAAATGCCTTATTAAATATCTTCGACATTCAAGTCTATCGTGAAGTCTGCTATTTACTCATTCTTCCTTGCGATGGAAAGAAAATTTTCTTTTAACAAACACAGATAAAAAGTAACAATAAGGCACTTGGAAATAATGATCCCGATTGACGTCAGTCGCGAAACATGTCATTTGTGTTGTAAACGTAGCTTTTAAATGGTAAAATGCCACTGAGTGTCAAGCATCTCTATTCTCATAGACCTGATGTACTCTTTCACACCCATCTCTCTTAATACACACCGGTATAAGAACATCACCTATCTGCAGACGTGGAAACTATCAAAACTTTATATACAAGTAAGAAAAAAACCTGGTGTAAATAATTTTCAGGACGAACCTCCAACATTGGTATTGGAACAAACTTATTAACTTTATATTTTATCATCATCAACATCAGCCTATTGCAGTCCACTGTTGGATATAGATTTCTCCTGAGGGATTATGCCCAGTTTCCCCACGCTGGACATGTACCTACGCTGCTGTCCATAGGTGATCAGGGTATATAACTGTGCGTAGGCGGACCGCGCCATATCGTGAAATGCCATCGCTATATGTATATAGTCAGTATTTTTTAAATACTGAATACTAGTTGTTATTTAGGTTTCAATGTTTAACTGTCATAACACATTAAACATGTAGCTAAGCAAAGAAGTAGTAAGAATTCGAAAAACATTAACGACATGTTACATTTCTTTCGTGCTAAAAGCTCCTTACTCGTATGGAACTGTTACAATACACGGAAATTCATCATAAAACAACGCTATATTTTGTCTTTTTGGTACATTTACTAAGTCAACTAATAAACAAGTGTAGTGAAGCGATCTAGATGATGAACATTATGACGTCATTTCCGTTTTATGCTCATTACAGCGCGTTTTCGAATTTCGGTTTATGTGTATGTATAGAGTTGTACTGGAAGTGGCAATAAATACACCTACGAGTAAAAATTGGGAACTCTTTGTTCAATTTTGAGTTCTTTGAGAATCATGTAGTTTGTATATTTTGGACTGCGTCAAATAAAGTGTAGGTGTACGTAAATAAGTATAAGATTTTAGAAAATTTAAATACTGTTATAAAACAAAATGTCTGACTGATAATAGCGATAATATTTTTGGATAACTTGTAAACACTAATTTAACGCTACCTGCCAATGATAAATATAACCATTTGCAATATCCCATGTAGCTTTAATGTAATATCACGCTTGTAATTTCCGAAGCGGTGGGCAGAGGAAGTGCAATTCCACGTTTCACCAGTTACGTTTACATCCCACCATGGAAGAGGGGGTGAACGTATTGCCTTACATCTGGCACAAGGTTACACGCCGAGCCGCTATTGGTAATTTCAAATAGAAAATCTAAGTCCGACAAAACCCATGTTGTCCGGGATTCGAATCCATGACCTCACGATCAATAGCCAAGTTACCAACTACTCGACTAACGAGGCAGTGAATATAAAAAATGTAAAATAGATACTTATGTAAAAAAAATTACGTCCAGCCATTAAACATTATTATCATTACTTATTCATGATTATCAGATAAGTACCTATTTATCGAAAATCGAAAAATTGGCCCTCAGATCATCAGTCACGGCCACTAACTGTTGGACGAACGAACCAGTCAATTTCACCATTGACTGCAAAGAGATCATCACAAAGAGATTCAATATCACTTTTAACTACAAAGAGGGTAGAAACAACATACCACAAAGGCCAGTATCTGGTTCAACATAGTTACACTAAAGACTCTCGAGCAACGCAAAGGGAATCTAAGCTTTTACACGACACCGTCGCGCCGCGCACATAGCGTGAGAGTTCTTCATTCGTTAAAATGGCATGAGTAAATTCGTGTGTGCTATTTCCAACTTTCATTTGCTTAATTTTTCAAGGGTAATAACATTTCAAATGTAGAAGTGATAGCGTAGTGGTTTAGAATCTATTTTTAATTCTGTGGTCCTGAGTTCGAATCAAAACAATTATTTACACCATAATATGATAAATAATTTCGCCTTTGAGTATGAGAAAAAGTGTTAACTTATTTAATCGTGATTCATCATTCGACGCATTTGCGCTTATCATCAGATATGATGGAGACCAAAGGCCAGCCAATCACAAAATATTGAAAAATGCCATTTCTAGTGTCTTTACATCCTTGGCACTGGCCGCACGCAACATTAGCAAGACACATCGAAGGGGACATTAAATTCGTTTCTCGTTTTGCTACATTACCCTCGTCACCAGCGAGTATACATCACATCTGGCCCCCTCCAGTCAATCTGCGATGATTGTCGTATTTGCTTGACGTAGTGGAACGAAATTAGAGTACTAAGATTTATAAAAAGAATCGTAATAAATACACTTAATGTATTTACAACAATTTGCGAATACACGATTAAAATATTTACCGGTTTGACTAACAAAGGTTTTTTTATGAGAGGTTGAAATAGCACAGCTTCCGGATCGATCCTCATCGGATATTCATGAAATTGGAAACCTTTCATCGGTCAGATTTTTGTTTCTCAAAAAGAAGAAATAATTCATCTATATTTAAACGATAAAGTTGAAGATGTCATCAGAATTTGCGATATTGCAGGTGTAAATGGGAGAAATCGATCATTTGTGACTGCTGTCGGGTGGTGTGCTAATCTCTTAATAAAATAATCTAGTTTCCATGATTTAGTTATAACAATATTTTGCCCTAACCACGAAGTAATCCGTTACTTTTCATGTTCCAAAATTTTATCTGTATACCTACATATATACTGTTTGCGTCGAAGAAAGCAGTCAATGTGTTGTAAAGCTTGTCGTGTTAGGTACATTACCCTTACCGAGAGGGATCAAATGATTTATTAGTTTGAATATTATTCATTCTTGGCAGTTGAATAACTTCATATAAATACAGTAGCCATAGCTTGACCGTATAGTCTTAGTGATTTGTGAAACAGTAATGGGTAGGTCTTTAAATTTATTTATGCGTAATTCACTTTAAAGTACAATTAAATTCCCATTTCAATGAAATATTTAAATACTCCGAAATGCGTTCGGTAAACACAACCAAACAACGGTAAACAAACCGAAATAATCCAGCACCCCAGAAATTCCTTGTCCCACTTCCTAATCCCTTAAGAAACCCCCTCGGTAATGTCGTGTTACAGGATAATTAATATCAGGGAACACTATTTTATTTCATTACTTATGCGACAGTACAAGCCATAACTTCTCTAAGTTAGAAGTTTGCGCTAACTCCCTAAGAGTACAGTCGCGTCCATAAATATTTCGACGGTTGAAATAATAGATAATATTTTATTTATACATATGTACACATTTCAATGATTATCAAATAATTTAACCCAATGCTTGTTTAAAGTTTACGATAAGGAATATAATTTGGTTTTTAATGGTTGACTTTGTCCATGAAATGTACCCCAGTGTTTGTCCAGACTGTTTCCAAAAAAAAAGTCAGAACATTATGAGGGAGTTGTATGTTATAGGAACATATTGTGTAGCGGTTTTGAACAAAACTGCCTCGTTGGTCGTTTAGGTTACAAGCGCAACTGCCGAATGAGAGTTCCTAGGTTCAAATCCTGGGTCGGGCACCATTAGATTATTCGACCTTAGATTTTCTAATAATCGCTCGGAGTCTGGATATGTGCCCGGTGTATGGCAATAAATTCACAATCTTTTCTATAGCGGAACGTAAACGTAACTGGTGGAACGTGGAAGGTTACAGGCGTGATGTTACGTTTCCAATAGAATAATAAACTTAAACATGACAGCGATGATAGGGGAGTCAGAAGTCTTCGGAACCTGCACGTGTAAGAGGGGAGACTGTATGATGAATGTACAAGAAACATGTCATGTCTGTAAGCATAGGATACTTGACAATATAAGCATAGGATATTTGACAACTCTACCTACCCCGTTAGAGGTCTGGCTTCACGATGTAATAATAATAACAGCTGTGCCAATTTTGTGGAATAGGTTTAAATTTTTGCACTCAATTGGCCTGGGGTACAAATTCTAACGTAACTTTAAATTTTTCATGTATTTTTAAAATTAAGTAGCTCTTGCTTTGGCAGTAACAGAGAATACTATTTGGAAACATAAACAGGCAAGAGTTTTTGATAACATTCTCTAAGTAATCAGAGTAAAAGATTATGACCGTGTTCGTTCTAGTACTTTAATTCTAATACTTCGTTGTAATATTTTAATTTAATCAATATTAAACAGTTAATGATGTAGAAATAGATAATATAGATAAATATTATTATAACAGTAATGGCACGCTATCACGATAACATAATCAAACTTAATTAAAATAATGAAGGTAAACTCGTTGATAAGGTAACTGCTAAGTTTGAATTTCGAATAGTGGCTCAGAGTCTGGATTTGTGTATGTCAATAGGTTTAATCTCTATTCCATCGTGGAATTTAAATCTAACTCGTGAAACGTAGGCATATATTACGCTTCTGTGCCTACGTCTTCAGGGATTACTGGCGTGATGTTACGTTAAAGCTAAATAATATTCCAAATGCTTACATTTAGCATTCCCGGGTATTATAGTAAAATGTAACAGTAATAACTTTGTGATAAAGAGTTCAGTTTTCAATTTCTGGGATCTTGGGTTCAAATACTGGTGCGCGTGGCTTTTTCTTTACAGAATCTTGTGCATTTTAAACTCGATTGGTGACGGAAAATATTGTTAGGAAATCTGCATACCTTACTATTCTTCATAATGTTCGCTGAGGCGTGTGAAGTCTGACAATCCGTACGTGGTTGCCGAGGCAGCGTATAACCAGCCCTTCTCATTCTGAGAGATATTTGTCTAACATTGGACTTTACAATGGTTGATGATGACTTTGATGATAATCGAATAGAACGGAACCTAATTTCCAAGACATCTGTACAATTTCGCACACAATTGTACCCGACCGTGACACCGCACGCACGTGAGAGCGGTGCAAAAATTAACTCAGTAAATAACAAAGGAAGTTCGTCTGTATGTTCGGTACACGCTAATCTTCGCTTCGTTAGTTGCGAAGTGCTCCGTTACCTTATTAGTCTAATTAACGTTTAAAACACACCATTAACGGTAGCACGCGCCGCGTCAATATTTCATAGCTCGCTCTTATTTTTGGATGGTGGTCGCTGTTGTTTGTCTTTATTAAAAAATGGTTAATTGTACGTTTGTTTATAAAATATTATATGATGATAAAAATAACGATGTGCATTATGTTCTTGATTGTACACTTCTTCTGCTAAACATTAATTAATTTACATACACGTAGGATGCATATGTGTGTGTAATGATTTGGTTGGTACTCTGCAAACAGAGGCTAGATGAGGCAAGACAAGAAAACTGGGCTCGATGGTGCTAATTAGAAGAAGCAAGAATGACGACTGTTAAAAAACTAATGTTTGTACTATAACGATTAAAACTGTCGAGAAGAAGGTTGAGAGTATTTTTCCTCTTGCTTTTTCTTTCACTCTAATACTATTCTATGTACTAAATTCTTCTAAATAATATTATTATTTTAAAAAAAAAGTAACATCACGCCTTTAGTCCCCGAATAGGTAGGCAAAGGAATGTAGAAAATTCCCACGTTTCACCAGTTACTTTTAAGTCCCACGATGGAATAGGTGGTGAGCCTATTGCCAT
>DWFO01006189.1:0-10056 GCA_018246595.1 Mimoniades nurscia nurscia
TACTTTTAAATTGGCTCTGAGCTTTTAAAAAATTGGCCAAAATATTTGTTTCTTTGTTTAGATCTGAAAAAAATATATGGAATTGACAGATGATAATTATAATACAATATTACGTGTATGCTAAAGTATATGAATACGTCGATAATGAATCTTTTAAAATAATTGTCAATATCTATCTTAAGCAGGCAATAAAAGTACGAAATCACATTATTTTAAATGATCTCTAAAAAAACATTGAATTCATATTTTTAAGCAAGATATTACGATTATTTTAAAGATTTCATTGTCTTTCTCACTTATTCATTTTTTTTTTCATTTAAAAATATATCTTATGCTGATCGCACTGCGAGCGGTAATTGCTATAGCTAATAGCAGAGAAGTTATTCTCTAAATAATTATGCTGAAATTAAAACGTTTGTTCCCTGAACTTATATATTATTACATGTCAGGATTGTTTGAATTTGAAGCGTACTGAGCAAAAACGTCCCAATAAAAGATTTGTGTATTTACAAATAGCATATAGTATTTTGAAATATTTTTAATATTGTCCGACCGAAGTTTAGATGTCCTCCATATTTTCGATTTTGATTTCCGGTTGACCGAACAAACTAGCATTTGTCAGTTAATCGAGCACTGGGTAAATATTTAGGGGATACCACGTAAACATTACTTGAGACATTTTAGTATTCCATTTGCCATATAACAGATTGTAGTGAACACTCAGTTTCAGCTGAAAATCAAGTTTCGGTCGTGCATTAAGATTTAACGTTAACATAGTGGATCTGATAGAAATATGAATGTTCCTACGGCCTATTTTCCTATATATTCGAAATATGTTTCATGTGACTTGCTCACACTGGTTTGTGTCGCGAGATTTGTGAATAAAATGTGAAAGTCTAGTTTGTGATGTGTTTAATATTTAGAAATTATATTAATAATATTTCAATGCACCTACAATATATTATATAACAGCAAAACTATGCTTCGTTACATAAAAATACACAATATATTACAAGGTAATTTAAGACTTCAATTACTATTTACCTATATTTTATTTCATTTCCTATTTCAATAATTTTGGAAATTGACTCGTGTTACGTAAGACTCAATTTTTATATATCTAATTTTAATAATTGATATTGTCAATTATAAGTACAAGAAGTACAATACTATAATTTTACAGGAATGAAAATCGTTCAGGTAATTGAGATCTGCTAATTCGCCGCGCACGGGTTGGTGTGTAATGCCTATTATACGTCTCCGATAGAGGGCGTACAATCACGCGGCTCAGTCGGCCGAGCGCGCGCCGCCCCGAGGTCGCGTCCTTGTGTAGCGCGGCTACTCGATTGTTCGAGCAAGCACGGGGGAGGGGGGGGGGGGGTATTGGAACATATATATTATTGCTTCTACTACATAAGTTTTTTTCCCTTTTCTCACCGATTTGCATTATATTGTGAACCCAACGAATATTACATGACTTTCAATTCATTTTATATTGATGTTGATCAGAAAATAAACTCGGCAAATTTTGTTAGGCTCGTGTAAAAAAGGATTTCACCATACCGCCATTTAAATATATCCTTGTAACCGCCATAGACTAAAATGCCTCTACAGATTAGAACTAAACTAAGTTCAGAATGTTTATGCGTAAGGTTATATAATAGTCTCTTGAATATATTATTTTTTATCCTTTATTCAATGCATTTTCTCATTAGTAGTAGATTGTGGTTATTTAAGTATTTTCTAAGATTGTCCCAATTTTAAATACAATTTTCACTATTCGTGTTCTTCAAGGCCACGTGCCAGCTTCAATACTGTGCTGAGATGCATACCAGAAAATGGTTTATAAAGATTCAAATTTTCTCATTAAAAGAAATTTGATTACATTTACATTACCAAGGAAAAATGTTGCTTTCAAAAATTACAGATTTGTTCGGTAACGCTGTTGTCCGTATAAGCAATGAGTGGAATTACTGGCGAATGTTTAAAGCAATGACTGAAAGCACTTATATGATTCCATGTCAATCGTCTTTCCGTACCATTTGTGTATTATAGTTCATAATATATAATTTTCGAATAATTATAATACTTTTTATGGTTTGAAAATTGTATTTTTTTTTTACCACTCGATTGTCATTATGTGCATTGTTTCTAACAATTAATTCGTTGCTCTATGAAAAGGCTTTCTCAAGTTCTATTTTAATATGTAACACTGGACTTGTATGTGTATTATGTGAAAGAATAGCCTTATAAGTGCCTATAAAAAATATATTTCATACTACATATATAATTGAATGTTACGGACCGAAAGATATGAACCATAATACATCTTGTCGATTCGGCCTCTCCACAGACTAGCACTAGGTTAGAATAAGTACTGTTAAGTCATTGCTTGTGCTAGCTTTTTACATTTCGTAATACAGTGTCTTCTTGTGGCCAACTGAATGATTATAATATGTGAACGATGTTATTGTACACTGAAAGTGATGTATTGGCGAATCTTTAATAAATGTTTCTCACGGAAAATAGTTTCTTTACGGTTATCAAAACGTAGCGTAATATCATATCGGTGATCCCCGAAGTGGTAGGCAGAGGAGTGTAGTACACTCCATGTTTCACCAGTTATGTTTACGTCCCACTTTGGCTTTGAATGCAGCTTTGGCTCGGAGGGGGGGTGTCACATATGCGGTGTCAGAAGGCAAGAAGTTATAGTTTAAATTTGGTAATAGTAGATACAAGTTAACAGTGCGCAAGCGTGGCTTTCAGCCAGGGGTGGTAGAAAATGTTGCCGCTCCTTTAAAACTTCCTATGTCTTGGACAAGCAAATAAAGGTTTCCTGATAATCTCGGCAATCATAAAATAAAGGTCTCCTGAGACTGCCTAAGGCACATATCGAGACTCTGAGCTACTGCAAAAAATCTAAGAAAGATCCAATAGTGCCCAACTCGGGATTTGACCCCAGGACTTCTCATGGACCAAGCAAGTCATGTCATGTTTGAATACTTCGGTATGTATTGTTGAGATAAGGCAGTCAAGAAGGTAGATAAGTCTTCAGTCAGTCTTCACACTCAAACTCCCATACCTAAATAACAGAATGGCGTACATTCCTAACATATACCTATGTTTCACCTGCGCAAATTCCCGAGATTGTAAAAGAATACACTTGAATAATCACTGAAACATAGATTGAATGTTGAATGACTGCAATAAGAACAACAAAATAAATATGGGGACGTCACCATCATTCCTATAGGTATGCAATATTTTAAATTTAATCGCACAGACAAGTGCACATTAGTTATAAGATTTAAACTAACACTATGGATTGTTACAAAAAACGAGTCCGAAATAAAGATTATTATTATTATTATTACCTATACAACATAACGAATGGACAGTAAGATTACACAATAAAGTATTAAATTGACACGTGTAATGCATTAAACTATTAGGCTTAATCCATATAATCTTTCCTAATAGTTTAATTTAAATGCTAGGTTGCATCTCGCTTGTATGGATGGATAGGGACAACCTACGTCGAGCCATTTCGGCACTGGGGAAGGGATTGCGGGCCTCAAAGACTTCCTCTTGACCCGAGCAGTCTTGTGGCGAACACCTCGCCCCTACAAGCGCATGGTAGAGCCTGTATCGTGTTCCCGCGGGTTCGCCGGCCTAGTCGCCTGTCTCCTCTTCGGAAAAAGACGCCAGCCGTACGAGCTCACGCGGGAGCGGTCGACCCTCCGGAAGTCGAGCGTGTGCATCTCGCTTTCTATCAACTGAGATAAATTAAAACAACAGTGTTACCGTAAAGAAAAAAACAGTGTTACCATAAAGAAAAAAAAACAGTGTTACTATAAAATCTCACGCAATTCCTGGTAGATATACATGTACATTAACTAACTGAAGTACCATTTGTCTACGCTATCCCGGATTAGCTAGACCTATTCCCGCCGGTATGCGCTTATAAATGGTTACTGCCATATTAATGCACTATGTTCTGTAGATTTCATTGCACAAGAAATTAATCATAAACCACTGAGTCCGTTTCACGTCATGTTAAAAAGAAAATTATTGTAGACCGATGTTTCTGTAGATTTATTAATTTGCGAAAGAAAGTAATAGCGGAATATTATATAGATCAGGAATTCACATCAGACACGTCAGTACGCGACCATTACATTTCGTATGATAAAAAAACATATCTACATTTACAGACTCAATTTGATAAGTTAAAATTTAATCAACCGGTGATTTTCAACATACACCTATATAAATAGAAGTTATAAGCCATTTTCTTTACTTGACGACCAATACCTTTGAAGAGTGTTGCACGACTCATTTTGTAACAAATGAAGACAAGTCTGCATGTCACTGTGTGCGTTTGACTGACAGTGATGGACAATACTTATATTATGTTGTGTGAATGTCCCCTTTTACCCGCGCACACACGGCAGGAGGGCTCTTTGCTTATTTGGAGACTAACAAATGACAGATTTTAACATCTGTAAATACTACGTTTTCTTAATAATTGTAAGTACAAAATAGAAAAAAGGACCGGAAAAATGAAATTTATTTTAACATACTTACATTTAACAGGCACCTACATCGTGGGTGTGATTTTACTGCCTATTCCTTCGGGCAATACAGCAAGCGTGAAGATAAAAAAATACTGGAAACGAACCACAGGTCCAAATCGATATTTAGTAAAACAAATAACAATGCTGTAGAAATTTTTATTGCCATATAGCAAACACGATCTTGATGGATCGCCTCGTAACACAATGAAAATTAAATATACCGTTAGACATAAAGAAACCTGATCAATGGAACGAGATTAGACAGGCATACAAAATATGCAAATAATTTGTATTGAAGTTTCCTATACAAAATATGCTAATAATTTGTATTGAAGTTTCCTAAGTAAATAGGCAGCCAAGAATACCTATAAAGAGTTTAAGACTCATAAGAACATGTCCACGTCTACATTATACATATTTCATTAAGTTATTTCTATTGAAACGGTGAGATAAATATTTAATATAAATTGAAATAAATATAAAGATAGCTTGACAGAAATGAAATTATATATACATATAAACACTTTTTTTATCAACACTGAATAATATGTACTTACCTATGTATAATTTTTGTAATATAACATTATGAAACCTACCTTTATAACAACTTTATTTTTGACTACCTCGTTGGTCGTATTGGATGCAAATGCAACTGCCGAACGGGAGGTCCTGGGTTCGATTCCCGTGTCATAAGTATAGGTTTCTGAAATTTTAAGCAACTCTTACTTTACGCTGTAACTTTCATTATATTAAAATTTAGGCAAGAACCACATTTAATAAACGCTACGTTAACCACAAAGCGGTTTACCAAGTTTAATAAAATAATTACCTTCATAAGGATCTTCTAAGAAGTCTTGTCGTAAACGATACAGTTTAAAGAGTTTATTTATACAGGACAAGATAACAATGTTATTCCACCAACATGGGCGTAGGCGTCATGTGAATACAGACCAACGAGTAGGTACCTACATGTTAATATAGGTATCCTTACATACCGTTTACGACACAATTTATCCCTGTACAGGCAGCTCTTGAGAATCACATTAATTCAAAGTTTATGTTGGAGTAGATTGCTGTGAAATGAAATGAGAACTCAAGGCAGACGAGTAACGATGGAGAATGATTGACGGAATAAATCTTAAGTAACATGAGATGTTAAAGCTAATTTGGTACCAGCTTTGTTAAATAGTTGGCGAGCTTGTTATGTTGTACTGCCTCGTGGTCGTGTTAGTTGAGAGCACTACTGCCAATCGAAAAGTCCTGGGTTCAAATCCCGGCTCGAGTACTATTGGATTTTTGTAACTTAGATTTTCTAGTAGTGGCTCGGAGTCTGGATACGAGCCAGTTGTATGGCAATAGACTCCTCACTATTCCATAATAGGACGTAAACGTAACTGGTGCGACGTGGGAATGTACTACACTCCTCTGCCTCCCATTCCGCGGATTACAGACGCGATATTACGTTGTTTATTGTATAGTATTAGCAGTGATATTAAAAGATCTATGGACTTAGAAAATAAAGGTTAATTGACATAAAGTTATATGCAATGTTCTCGAACTAAACCAATATACGTAAATAAATAGCGCTTTGTATTCACAGTGTACCTAACTCTAAAGTTCTCTACGTCGGATATTCTATGGATAGACAAATAAACAAACAAATATTCAGACCTAGAAAATATATAACCCAAATATTGGTACAAATCTAGATATGCATACGAATTTGTAGTCAAAATAATACAATCCCTGACAAAAATCCACCTGGAAAAAGTGAAATCCGCCTGAAAAGTGAGCAACCGTAGAGATCAATTTTCCAATCACGCCATAATGGAACGTACTTATACCGTAACTGGTGAAACGTGAGAGCATACTATATTCTTCTGCCTACCTGTTCTAGGAGATACAGGCATGATGTAACGGTAAAATGGTATTCGTGACATCCGTATCGAACGAAAATAACATTGAATACGAATGTCACTCATACCGTTCAATCAGTAGTTAATTATCATGTAGGTTCTGTTTTATTGCGGTTCAAAAAACATTGCACATTATATGTTTAATTCTTTCGATTAATTGTATTACTCCCAAAAGGCCCGTATACAGTTTATTCTGTCTGGGGACACAGAGAATAAATTAAATGCGGCGAGATCGTTTAAACATTTCACTCGCGTATCCGAAATGAATGAAATGTCAGCGAATTAATTACTCAATTTCATTCATTCGATTCGTAGAAATAAATTAACTACTTATTGCATTCAGATGGATTGTAGATAATGTAGCATAAAATATTTGGAATGACTAATAAGTAAGTATTTGAAATTATTATCATTGTTAATGAGTAGCTTTATTTTAAACAATCCTACAGAGGTTTTTTATATGCTCCTATTTAATACCGATGTGATGTTTACAGAGACCTCTTCTGGGTCTATAGTTTAGTAGTTGGGTATTATGCCCGGTGTATCGCAATAAGCTCACCACCTATTCCATAGTGGGACGTCAACGTAACTGGTGTCACCTGGCAGTGTACTACACTTCTCTGCCTACCTCTTTATGGACTACAAGCGTTAACAACACGTGTGCCCTTTGGTACGTCAATTATGTAAACTTTCCTGATAAAGAATTCATTAATTACTTGTGTAATTTAAAAATTAAATATTTCGTTACTAAATGTTGGTATAACATTGAATTAATTTTAATATAATGTACACAGTGAACAAATGAGCAAATGCTTTCGAAACCGCAACAGCCACGTACAGAATTTTGTACCTACACCATAATGAGGTGACCACTTGACCGCTAAGTACTTACCGTGAAATGATCGCATAACCCCTTAGAGATGTACCTATGTTTTAGAAAACCTATCGTAAAACCTAAAATATGTCTATTTTGCTCCTTAATTATGCTTTGCCATCATTGTCATTGATTTTGCCGATTCATTTTTGACATGAGTGTCCTCCTGTCCTCTTAGAATGAGAGTTATGTTAAGTCCGAAGTTGATTAACTGACGGTTGGCAGAATTTAAACTCCATAGAAAAAAATGTATAAAACACTGCGAAAGGTTTTCCTCACGACGTTTTCCCTCAGCATTACAACTGAATTAAAAAAACAAAACTTCAGAAATGAAATATCATTTGCTATGCTTGTGTGTAATAATATAATTAAGGTATGTATTGTTTGCGATTGTTTCAAGTATACAAACGGGAATGGATAATGTAAACCTAATTTTTCATTATAACCATAGTATATATCTTCACTCCAAGTCGCTTACGAGGTAGGCAAAGAGCACCGATTGCGAAGTATTTCTATCCTTCCAGACCTACCGGTCTTTTCCATTGTTCCTGATGAGCTGCAAAGGGATTCTGTAAATGGATGAAAACTTTGTTAATACCACTTATTTTAATTATTATAGTATTTCATCATTTATGTACGTCGAAAGCGGATTTATCACACGGTTGACGAGACTAAAGTGTGAAAATAAAAGTGGACGGATAAATCGAAATGCTTTTCGACGGTAAAATGAAACTGTGTTCGAACAAAAGCAATTAATTGGTCATCAATCAATTTTAATACAAAGCAATTTTTCATTTTTTTTAATTTAGCGTCAGTTTCTTTTTTGCTATAAATATGTACAATATTTAAATCTACTAGTTTAGATTTCTGAAATGGTTAACGCTGGTTCTTACAGAATGACGTATACATTGACTACTCAGAGCTACTCCATCTTAAAATATATTTTACCAATTATTCAAGCACTCAATGTACTCGACTTGCAGTAGACAAATCCATTAAAGATGTTAACGTAACGCGCACTAAAATTCTAACTCTTGACTTTTAGATATCGGTCTAACAAAAGTCGCCATAAAAACTCATGGCTTCATAATACTATAACGATTATTTCCTATCAGCCTAATATGTGTCATGCCGTCAACATTTAAACTCGTAGCATCGAAAGGAACAATACTCACGATCAAGACCATTTGCTACAAACACTTGAATGCAGGAAAGCACACTAAAAGTTGAAAGTTTGCAAGAACAACAAAGAACGTTCTATCAAGCTGAACACTTGATAGTTGCAGAGAAAACATTTATTTTAGAAATTGGCTTTGATTTTCGAAATAGTCAAAACATGTCTTAGAATTTGTCTATATTGGAAATATAAATATAAATATAAAAAACCTAAAAAGGTATACCATACTATTAGGTACACTGACGCTTAAACTATTTTGTGATTGGTTAATTTAAATTGACATTTTGATATATGACATATTGACATATGTGCTACTGCAACTACTTATATGAGCTGACGGTTAGGAAAGTTGAATTGTATCAGATTTTACAAAGCATATACTCGTAGATACATACATATCTGTTGAAAATGAACCCATAACCCATATAAACACTTACATCTCAATATTACAAACTTTTTTCTTTCTACATATTTCCATTCTCAGCCTTTTCCTATTTAAAGACTTCACAATTATGAACATTAGTTTTTACTTTATTTTTCCATGCGCGCAATATTTAATTTCATTTTTATCCGTCTATAACAAACATTTTATTCTTACAACTCGTCGGGGCATTCTCCGCGGAATATTAATTTATTATTTTATTAAAGCACTTCATACAATTACATGTAATAGAAAAATAAAACGGTTGCAGAACTACAAGAAGATTAGTAACTTTATTCATTATTAACTGTGGTTATAAGGAAAAGGGCCGTTCCTTTTACTGGACGAGATTTGCGTGGGAACAGCGTATCATTTTAAGTCTTCTCGAGGTCTTTGAGCGAAGGTCGGCGGAAATCCTGTCTGCAAATATTTAAAGAGCCATTGATGAGCCTTCCATCACAATTAAGTCTTCCATCACATTTCGTGCTACATTACCTACTTACGAAAAGAAATTAAATATTCTGAAATGTACTAAGTCACAGGTAGATTACGTGTAATTAAATTTCCATTATGTCTTTTTGTATCTAGGATTTACTTTTACAAGTTCAAATATGCCAGCTCAATACTGATTGGTAGGTTTTGCCGAGAGCTTCCTTTTCTTATTTTTGGCTTGAATGTTTTGCTAGATTTACGTTTATGATTTCTTTATTTTGTGTAATAAATATTTTTGTTCATTGATTGTGGCGCCACCTGGTGGATGTTTTAATAACTTTTTTTTTATGAAATGTATCATTGTAAATAAAGTTTACAATATAAACGAAATAAAAGTGATTTTCATCGTTGACATTCAAAGCGCTCAATATGACTGTTTTATAATAATATCTTCGCATTCGATATAACACGATAGGAACTCAATCATAAAATTCTATAAGATTGTATAAGATTCTGACATTAACGACACGAGGGTTGAAGTCCCAATATCATGAGTTAGTATAAAACAAGCATAATAAGCAAACATAAGCAACTCTCCCATTTTGTTAGTAAACATAACCTGCTGAGTATTTACCAGTCTGGGTTTCGTCCTGGTCACA
>DWFO01006190.1:0-10056 GCA_018246595.1 Mimoniades nurscia nurscia
TGCGGGTCGCCAGTGCGGGTCGCCAGTGCGGGTCGCCAGTGCGGGTCGCCAGTGCTAATACTGTCTCGAAGGACTGCATTGGACCAGTATTGGACACGGGTCTGCTGCCACAATGAGAACAGTCAAAGTTATAGTTTGTCACGCTGGCCAAGTGCCGCGTGGCAGAGTTACACGCCTTCGAGAACATCATGGCTAAATGTAAGGAGCGCGGGTTACCTCATGTTTTCTACCATTACTTACAGCTCGTTATATTTCCATCGCATATACCAAAAAAACTTTGCAGGGCAAGATGTTCGCGACAGGATTAATTTCTAAACCACTAGACATCTCGTGACGAGTTGAATGATATAGCTACTAGTGACGTGTGCAGCTGGGTCGAGTACTTTTCGCAGCTGCTGTAAGCGGAAGCATACTCCGCTGTATTTGGTTGGTCTACGGGAAGTTTTTAAGCCATATTATCGGTCTTCGCGGAGAGTGACCAGGAGCTGGCAGCCCTCCGGTCCCCCGCAGCCCGTAGCGCTTCATTTGCGTGTGCTCCCACGTTCCTATCCTATACTTTTATGACCTTCATTGTAATATAAATATATTAGCCACAGATAGGAAATTTATCCTCAATTAATATAACGGTTTAATTGTAAATAATTCGGCTATATAATTTGGTCTTGCCGGTACCCCTAATTTAGTTCTAATGCGAATGGGTGTAAGAAGGTCGCGACGCAATAAGACATAAAGTTTAATATCATAGTAGGTAATAATTGGTTATTATTGGCTGCACACAGCGCGGTCACGACGCGCGCCCGGCGACCCCGCCAGTACCCGATTCCATTCATTTCACTTTATAGACAATGATTATTGTATATTAATAAAGCTAATCATCTGCTTTTATCAATATTAATTATTAAAACGCTTCATTTAATTTATAAAAATAACATAATATGTAATTTCAACGAAGAATTAATGAATTCTATTTAAGTCTGGCAATAATAAAGACCCTAGTAATTTTAGACCTACATAATATCAGTTCTTCCTGTTCTTAGTAAAATGTTCGAGATACCAATTGAGTATCACCAATTACTCGTAGTTTTAATTACCATGACTTACTACATGACAAGAAGTTTGAATTTACAAAATGTCGTTCAAAGGTAAATGTTAGTGCTGCCTTGAGGCGATATATTTTTTATGCTTGGGAGAATGCACATAATGCCCTTGGTATTTTCTGTGATTTATCCAAAGCACTTGACTGTGTAGAACATAAAACTCAGTTGTTAATGTTGTTAAAGTAATTATGGCATGCTGAGAATATCTCTTAAACTGCTTAGTTCGTATTTAGAAAATAGGTACAAAGAGTACAAGTAAAAGGATTCAAATCTTCAGGCTTCTGTGTGAAAGTAGGCGTACCTCAAGGCTCTATTTTAGGTCTGTTTTTGTTTTTAGTATATGAATGTGTAATATTGTGTTGTTCGCGGACACATCTCTGTTATTTAAAGTAAAAAGACACTCAAAAGAGACCAATAACATAAATGAGGCTCTTTTAAGAATCCGTATTTAGCGCAAACAATCTTGTCTTAAACATAAAAAAAACATAAAGGTGCCTCATTCTTTTACATGGAACTTTAATCGTTTCTACAACAAAATACCAAATTACATTATTAATTTTTCACATAAAAAGTTTAAATCCATTACTAAAACAAATCTTTTTATTTTAAATTTTATTATTTAAATGATATACATGCTTGGTGTGATGTAATTCTAGCTCCATAATAAACTATGTAGTTTATATTCTAACATAACTGCTTATTTTTAAAGATGCCTATGGAGTTTCTTTCGCCGCTTCTTCTCCCTAGCGAGGCATTTTCGGAAGCAGTGGTACTCGTAGTATCATTTTGACGTACAAAACGTTTCTAAGTTTGATCAGCAAATATTTCTTGAAAATATACAATATTTTACTCAATGGGCTCAATCTATTATGATTCTCAATTATTGCAGTGAATAGTCCGGCGCCACCGGACAAACAGCTCCTGGGTGCCAAAGACATGGCGGGTGGAAGTAAAAGTGGAAAAGCTCCTTCAGTTTTTCTCGAGGTACAGCGTGGTTACTCAGCTGTAATGTGTCAACAGGTGTACGTTGGATATTGATAAGGTTACACTAAGCAGTGATAGCAGTGTGGGCTCGTGATGGACGGCGCGGACGATACGGAATGGGCGGACAGGCATTTAGTTGCGCCGTGGTAGACCGCGCCATCCGCGACAACCTGTATTCCGGTACGGGGTCCGGGAATGTGTTCATACTCCGCCCCGACACGGAAAACAACTTATCATGTTAACTACTAATAATCAAATAATTTTTTCCGTTACTTATTTTTCACTCTGTTTAGTTTTCGGCATCTTTATAAATTCAAAAATAAAAAATACAAAGTTTTTAGAGAAATGACTTGTTGACGCCCAACAGCTGGATACCGTTAGACTGTACCATCGAACGAGGTCAAATTGTGTCACAGCTGCAATATTTATCGTGTCGGTGGAATAAGTTTTGTAATAACAACGATGATCCATAACGGTGCTAGCACGGAGCTATTAGTTAACAAACGCAGTGAGTAATGATCGCCGCGCGCAGTTGTAGCAACACAAATAGATAAAGAGCGCTGGAGGACAGCGGGAATGGTAGCCGTCCGCCGGCGCGCAGGCAGCGGCAGATCGCCGCTGTAATAACCAGCCTTGTAGCTCATCCATAACGAATTTCTTATTCATCGATATTAATACGACTACATGACAACCGTCGGCCCGGTACAAATGGGCCGGCCGCTCACCGCGGATTATATTTATGTGAACATTGCCTGAGCCGCAATTAGTGGACGCGGCCCGGCGCGCGCGCTGCACTCTGCCGTTGTATGGCGATAGGGGCTCCAGGTCATGTGCAAAATAGTGCTTATTCATAAATAAAATAATGGAAAACTCACGTCCCGTTCGCAACTCCTAGGTCCTAGGTCCTCCTAGGTCTGTTGTTAATGCGGCTGCACCAGAAGCATTACAAGAACGTTCTTGTAGCAATTGTACGAACATATTGAATATGGACTTTTAACTATATGATAACTTTTATGTGCATTAAGCATTCACTCATACATTAAGCATTCACATACATTAAGCATTTATTCATACATTTTGTGTACATTCAGCAGATTAAACTATACAATCTTCCATTCATTGCGAGCTCTGTGGTCATATAGATGTTGCTGCCAGCCGAATACCACGCACCGGCCACGAATAAACGTCATTACATGTGGAGGCTGTGCGGCCGGCGCGCCGCAGCGTCGACCGCACAGCGCAGTACACGTACGCCATTATGAACGTATTCCCGTCCATCATAACAAAGATATGAGTAACGTAACTACACGCCTGTAATCCCCGAAGAGGTAGGCAGAGGAATGTAGAACACTCCCACGTTTCACCAGTTACGTTTACGTCTCACTATAGAATAAGTGGTGAGCCTATTGCTATACACCGGGTACATATCCAGACTCCGAGCTACCACTAGAAAATCTAAATTAAAAAATTTAGTAGTGCTCAACCCGGAAAGCGAACCCAAAATCTCGCGTTCGGCAGTCGCACTTGCAACCAACACGACCAACGAAGCAGTTAAGAGTTTTATTGATAAATAAATAAATGCACTGATAATAAGAAAACCTGGGCTGTTAATTAGTTATGTAATTGGATAATTTTTCTAGAGAAAAAATTAAACAATTATTTTACAAACCCGTAATTTTTCAAATCCAAAATTATCCAGTTTCATTGTATAAAAGTCCATTTGGCACACGTTATATTTGACTGTATCAAATACTTAACACTTCACAACACTATGTGCTCATTTAAAAAAATAACTACTAAATTTCACGACACTACAAACAGTGGATATCATTTTAAAGAAACAAATATTTTAAAAAAGTATAACAGTAAAAATATTTAAGTATATGCTAATCAAAGTTAGCTCTAAGAGCTTGAAAAAGAATTTTAAATTAAATACTCAGTGTGCCCGAAGGCTGTATTGTAGGCGTCCAGCGATGGCGCCGACTCGCGCCATATGAGATTATAGAACCTCGAAGGCAGTAAGCATTTTATAACGCCGAGTTCAAGCTGTCATAGATCGTATTAATTTTTCATATGGACGCTCGATTACTTAAACTGGCTGGTTATTACACACGAAACTCGAATGACCGTTTTGTTTACCTACAAGTTAGCGGATTGTAAACATGCCCTATAACATTCCGTACCGTTTCAGCGAACATGATGAATGCCGAATGCCCCATAACAACGTAGCTATTGACAAAACTAGCGCTTAGAATTTACTACATATACTATACATATACATACAACTGTACACCGACTAGCTTCTTTTAGTAGAATTAAAAGATAACACATTCATACCAGTGTTTCTAAGCAGTTTTAATATGCTCAGTATCAGAAGATTTTTCAGGTATTTTTTCAGCAATCATATAATACTAAACCAGTACCTACTGTTTTGTTTAATTACCTAATTCAAATATTCACAAAGATACCAATACATATTATATACAGGCAAAAGGGTTTTTAATATATACTTATAATGTCGACTATGTCTATTAAGTACGAACACATACTGCCCGGCGCACCCTGGACATTGCAACTAATCCTTTCACCACGATGGCTGATCATTCATAATCAGCTATCGACTCGATGAAGAAGAAGATGTCCCTTTGCTACATTTACGAAAATTAGTGTAATTGCACATACCTTTTATTGTATATGAAATTGTATGTATGTACCTATATGAAATTACACTTCGACAAGTAGCGTAATTTCATATACATTTCAGTATACCTTTAGCCGAGCAGGCTGGGAACCAAAAGAGATATAGAAAAAAAACAAATATTTTCAGATGAACTATGTCATAATATTGAGAACAGTAGGTACTTGTACAGGTAACTTTGATGCTGTTAGTCTTGTCATAATAATGTGGGAGGCAGATAAGTCTCATTGGCGAAGCGTGGCTGTCTAGTAACAATGCAGTTTTACTGTGGTTGACCTCAGACAGAACTTGGGTCCAAATTATGATTGTATAGAAGACTGGTAGTCAACTGTGAACTAACTTCTGATTGACGCGTAACTACTTAAGCTGTCACTTTTTCCTATAGGAGAAAATTGTCCAATGAAAATAATGAAAATATTTCTTCAGTCACAGTAACAAGTAGAACAAAAAAATTAAATTATTCTATGAATATTTATTACTGCCTCGTTGCTCGTGATGGTTGCAAAGACTGCCGATTGAGAGGTCCTGGATTCAAATCCCGGAACGAGCACTATTGGATTTAATAATAGTGGCTCGGAGTTTGGATATGTAGGTACATATCCAAACTCCGGTAGGTACCCGGTATATGGCAATAGACTCACCAACTATTATATAGTGGAACATAAACGTAACTGGTGAAACGTGGGAGTGTTCTACATTCCTCTGCCTACCTCTTCGGATATTACAGGCATGAAGTTACAATCAAATATCGATTACAACATTATCTGCACCTCTTACCACGAACAGTTACAAATGGAATTCTATCATTCGACAAAATTGTCGCATTACCCACTAAGCGGTATGCGACCGTATCATTATTCAGCTTGCATTTCAATACACCCATAAAACCTATTCCCAATTATACACCACAAGGATATTAAGCTTTGACACTAATGCAATAGGGTCTAAGTTCCAACGCAAGTTTAATTCATGCATGCAGATGTTAGTGTCACTTAACAGACAATGGACATTCTATTCTTTGCGGTACTAGGAACCAATTGCATATGCACGGTCAGTTGGTCTTTATCCCAATGGCAGAAAGATAAATATTTGCATGCAGTACCTGTTGATATACCGAATTATGATGCCGTACATTGTTGGGGCGACACGAATATCAAATAACTAGATACTCTCGTAACTCTAAAGCGTTATGTGCCTACAAAACTACAAAATGTGGGAGGAGTTGCCTATATGCGGCATCTGCCTTCACTGCAATTGTGCAATGTTTTCCAGTCATATCATAAATTATAATTGTGTTAACATTAATAATGTGTTCAGGATATTAATACCTATCACAAGAAACTCCCATTATGTCCTTCCATTATGAAATTAGCTGATGAATCTAAAATGAAATTTAAAATTGTTTTTCAATTTTATTACACAGTAATTTTATATGAGACACAGGACTATCATTATCCTCATTATTTCTCATAAAAATTGACAAAGTACAACGTAACATAACATCACTCCTGTAATGCCTGAAGAGGTAGGCTGAGGAATGTAGAACACTCCCATGTTTCACCAGTTGCCTTCATTTGTCAGCCACTATGGAATAGGTGAGTCTATTGCCTACACTAGACATATCCATATTACCTACCATAAAATGTCAAAACGAAATATTGGAAAAGTTTTAAATTGTATGATCGGATTTATTACATTATAAGGTTTAGTCGACATTGGACAGATTCTACTTTGGACATCATACTCTAGTATGGAGAGATTCTACTTAGGGCAGAATGTAGAATCAATTAATTAATTAGAATAAGAATCTGTCCGTTATAGAATCTGCTCTAAGTAGAATCTGTCCGTACTAGACAATGGTGTCCAAAGTAGAATTTGTCCAATGTCAACTAAACCCATGATAGGTACATAGTGTAAGTATCTATATGATGAAATTAAAAACAAATTAGTACAAAAAAATTTGACAGATATAATTTAATTAAAGTTGTAATTACAATACTATACATTTTATTGTCTTGTACAAACAATCGAAAATTTTCTGATACAAATTTGATTACAGATGGGTGGGATGTCTCTTCTCATCATTGCATATTAATAGATATTACATGTAAGTGCATAGCCTAAATTTACTGTAGAGTACATCATTCAAAAATGTAATTTCATAAAGTTAAAATAATACTTTATAACAATATGTGACCAAAGATTATAAATATATCTCTGAGATATAAAGTTATGGTTTAGAAATTTTTATCAACAGGATCATACTCCACTGTAACTTATCCTTTGGACTTTGATTGGTTGTTAAAAGGTTTTGTTGGATATCCTGGCAATGAAGACACATTAGTACCCTTAAAATCTAGCACTTCATCAGGTTTAGATTTCAATATTTCAATTAATGAACTCCTTTCAAATCTCATTTTATGCAAACGTTCTTGTCGTATTAAATAAATCTTGTTGATTACCAAATCTCTATAAGATCTATCGATACTTTGATCCTTTAATATATTTTCAAGATCTACCAAGTTGTTAGGTAAGTAATCGCTAATGTTATCATATTCAGTATGTATGGCAGATTTTCTGTTCATTGTGTTCTGTTTGATGATTTTCTCTGGGCAAATATGATTTTCCAATGTACACTCTTTCTCTATCTTGCTACCGTTGTCATCAAATATGATTTTCCTATTTACAGAGCAATTACAACTATCAGTTTTTCTATCAAATTCATTTGTTGTGTTATTTCTAAAACATTCCTCATTGTCCAAGTCCAATAAATGTCCGTACTTTAATTCTATTCTTTTAACAACGGCTTTACACTTTTCATATACGGTTTTCAATTCATCCAAGTCATTTTTACATATCACTGGGGTCTCGGGTTCGTCCTGCAGCATTTCTGTAGATTCTTTTTTCCTTTTCCGACTACGATTCACAATTGTATAAGATTTCTCTGACAGGTCATTTTCATTAGCCTCGGAACGCAAACATTCATTATCAGGGGACAATTCACGAACGTGGTTCTTGATCACCACATACTTTTTTGTTTGTTTTGTCAATGGCGCTTCTACAGGTGCAGCCTCTGCTTTTTTATCGACCATTATAGCTACTAATTGGAAACAAAACAGAGTTAGTATACAGTGCTGTATGACCACATAGAAGTATACATATACATTTGCTCCTAAGGGGGGGGGCTACTCGCAGAGTAAAAGCTTGAAAATGCGTATTGAGTTATATTCCTATTATTAATTTATATAATACAGCTTCAATAGTTCAACGGTCCCATAATATTGACAACTTTCCGGTTTACATTCCCTTATGTAGTTTCATAGACACAATATTAAGCCAACAAATGTTCTCAAAGTTACGTAAAAATATTTCATTTACAATTTCTACTATTGAGCCAGTTTTTTTTAAATAATTACACGCGTTATTGACGTTAACTTCACAAACACAACCTAACAAAAATTCACGAAGCGTAACACCCATCTGAGTAATGAAATGAATTGTAAGGTTAGGTGAAACAACATGGCCGCTTGTTAGTCACGCGTCCGGATATTCTGAGCGTAATAAGTTTAGTTTGCGATCGGATACTATTAGAAATAGCATACTTATATTTACACATTTTTCATCAAACAATGCTTAAAATTTTGTTTATATGTTATTAATATACCACATAATGTGAACTTTATATAAGTTAATAATAAAATTTAAGATCAATTTAGCAAATAAAAAAATCATTGTTTAAATCAAACTATATTTTAACTTTTTGATTCATTCTTTGCTTTTCTTTTTCTTCTTCTTCTTAGGAACTTCCGTGTTTTCTTCTGTAATAATATCATCATTAAGTAAGGTATTTTCATCATTTTTATTTTTGGACTTTTTCTTCTTAGCCACATATATTAGATTTTCTACATTGTTACAAACTGTTGAATTATTAATAGAGGGATCTTCTACTGTACAACCACCATTCATGTCTTCAATCTTTTTTCGCTTTTTATTTTTCTTGGAACCAATTACCTGGTCATCATAATTTTTAACAGCATTATCTAGGGTGCAATTCTCATTATAATTTTTTGTATCTGATATGTCATAACTAATGATGTTATCAGATTTTTTATTTTTATTTTTTTGTAGTTTGGTGTAACACTCATTAGTTTTTTGTACATTCTCTTGGCACACATGTGTACTATGAGATGATATTTTAATATCAACAGTGCTTTGAACTTGATTTTTATCTTTTGACTTTTTATTCTTCTTTTTCTTCTTCTGTGTATCACATAAAGGATTTTCTAAAATAGAGTTTTGTATTGAATCTATATTTAATTCTGTACTAATGGTAAGAGCAGGGATACAAACTTCTGTGTCATCTGTATTTTGTGTAAATCCACAAAAATTGTAATCTAAATCATCACAATCACTTCCTTTTATGTTCAGATTAACTTTATTTTTTGATTGAAATGCAGCAAATTTGTTTTTGAAGTAATCCTCCATACTACCTTTTTCAGTAAATACCTGTTCTGTCGTTTGCAAGTCCTCTTTTAGCAGTTCTTCAACAACCTGTGTATTTTTAAAGCTTTTCTTGCCAAAAATATTCGCTAAATCTTTCTCACTATACCGAGATATATCCTTCCCTCGGGTAAACTTGTGATAATGTATCCGAGCTTTGCTTTTCTTGGATTTATCCTCCAATGAAACACCACTATGTAGATTTTCAGTGTTATCATTGGCTGCAATATAAATAATAGCATAAGTGAAGTACAATATAGTAAATAGATTATTATTAAATAGATTATATTAAATAGATGCTAAGTGACAGGAAGTTGAATTCATATTCTAAAAATTTCTTATTCCCTAAAGTTCTACCATAATCACTGTTTCTCTACATATAAATGCAATAAAAAAATTATTAAGGGAATCATTACTAAAGCAACAATAGTAAATAGTATGAACTCTCTTTTCAATATTTGTGTTCCACAACTAAATGGCAAAGCTTGTAAGATTACTACCAGTGTAAATTATACATGGCAGATTTAAGATTCAAGTTCTTTATATTTTCTTCAGCAACACAACTGACTTAAGTACAAATTTATATTGATATGACTTCAGTATCATTACATAGTATAAAACAAAGTCGCTTTCTCTGTCCGTTTGTTCGCTTAAATCTTTAAAACTATGCAAAGGATTTTGATGCGGTTTTATTTAATAGATATAGTGATTCAAGAGGAAGGTTTATAACATCCATTAAATAGTGGAGAAACTGGAGTGGAGTACTGTTATTTTTGA
>DWFO01006191.1:0-10054 GCA_018246595.1 Mimoniades nurscia nurscia
ATCACGGAATAATGTTACGATATAAGAACACGATTATACATATTACTCATTCAAAATTCCGCTTAACGTTTTGTAGAATTATCATTTACAGCTCGAGCTGTTTTGAAGTAGTTTTTTTGATTCTCCGATATCATTTGATGAATCATGTATAAATCTTAAATATTTATAGACGTACAGGATTAAAATTGTGTATCAATTTGAGTCACTCCCCGCTACTCTCGTAACATTAGGCTTGTAATCCCCGAAGAGGTAGGCAGAGGAATGTAGAACACTCCCACGCTTCACCGGTTACGTTTACGTCCCACTATGGAATAGGTGGTGAGGTGAGGTATAATTAATTTTGACAAGACAGAAATGGCTTGTAGAAATAAATTGTTATTGTCTAAATTAATTTATAATCTTAATTCAAAGAGAAATAGTTTCTCCTATTAAAGGAGCACAGTTCATTCATCGGTAACCAACCCGATACATCATCTTTTATCATTCATTTATTAACGCTTTTATTATTTCGCTTTCGGCCCCATTTCAGAATGAGAAAGGTTAAAGCTATGTATAAGACAAATTAATTTGACATATGTTTGCCATACATTTGGCTTTTCTGATGTTAGATATTTTGACTATAGTCTAGAATTAGTTAGGTATATATTGCCGCTAACTCTGCGTAATATAATTATTAACTATAAACTACATAATGAAATTTAAAACGACTGCCTCGTTAGTCGAGTGGTTGAAAACACGATTGCCAATCGACAGGTCGTGGGTTCGAATCTCGTGTCGGGTACCTACTATTGAATTTTTCTGACTTAAATTCTATCTCAGATTTTGATTCTTAGATTTGTTCCATAATCGTCAATATGTATTTAGTAATACTTTCGGACAGGATTTTCGTTAGAACGATAACATCCAAGTTCATAGTCTAGTTAGAAAACTTTAAGGTTTTTATTTATAAACTAGCTGTGACCGCGACTTCGTTCGCGTGGAATTCTAAAATTAAGTAGCCTAAGTTACTTCTTATTACATCAACTATCTTCCAGTGAAAGTTCCGTCAAAATCGGTCCAGCCGTTCCAGAGATTAGCCGGAACAAACAGACAGACAGAAAAAATAGTAAAAATGTTATTTTATGTTATACATACATTATTATATGTTATATATACATATGCATTTAGTAATAAGTGGTTATTTTAATATTATAAACAGACACTCGAGTATTTTTTATTTCTATAGATTCTACTTGTTTCAACTAGATATGTACGTTACTAAAACTCAGCCAGTAGATTAAATAATTAGCCTTAAATTTGTCCTTGCAACAATAAAGATTATTATTTATTGCGTAATATCGAATGCATGATTGAAATATGAATCATTGTTCCACGTGATGACTACATTTCTAACTTTATTTGTCACGATGACATACGATTAATTAATTGAATATGTTGTTATAAATATACAAATTTCAGGTAAGGCGGCCGCGTATCCCTGCTTGATAAAAACACCTACAATTGGCGGTACGAGCAAAAGATACGATGTTACTAATCCGACGTACTTGAAACGAACGCTACAAGATGTGACGTTGCTGAGGGCCCAAATAGAAAATTTGAAAAAGGTTTGCGTTACATAATTTGCACACACGTACATTAACCTCTCATACGCTATTATTCATTTATGCTTATTTTTGCTCTTGATTATTGCAACGGGCGATCGGGAAAAAATTGCATAATCATTATAACGTAACATCACGCCTGTAATCCCCGAAGAAGTAGGCAGAGGAATGTAGAAAACTCCAACTTTTCACCAGTTACGTTTATGTCCTATTATGGAATAGGTGGTAAGTGTATACACTGGGAACATATCCAGACTCCGAGCCACTACTAGAGAATACTACTACTGATCCTACATCTGCAGTAGTACTTGTAACCAACACGACCAACGGGGCAACGAGTCATAAATATTAAAATCCATTTAAATTATAATTACTGACAATTTTTTATAGAATACAGAAGTATTTTTTAATAAATTGAGATTTAAAATGGCATTAGCATAGATTAAAAATAAAGTAAAATTTAAGTTATAATATTTACAGGAAACTATCAAAAAGGAAGATTTACAACTTATGGAGGATAACATCACGAAAATCGTTCAACAGGCATCGGTGAGTGAGTGTAGATGCGAATATTGTTTTTATGAAATTTCTTTAACGTATTAATTTGTGTATGCTTTAATCCATCAGGGACCAGATAATGTAAAAATCAACACCAACGATACAACTATCGACGGACACATAAAGAAACAGAATATTACTAATAGATCAGTAAACACGGATGAGTATCGAGAAATAAATGCAAATAGTTGTACAAAGAAAAATATAATTAACGGAGGGCTTATGAAAAAAAATAATAAAAAAGTGAATGACACAAATAGGCAAATACTTGAAAATAAGTTCACTGGTAAATCATTTAAGAAAATCAGAAAATCATATGCCGTCAATCTTTGTCTATGTGAAGGCAAAAAGAGTCCAGTTGAAGGATTTAAAAATGCAAGGTGTTCTGATAATTTCACATCTTACAAAGAAAAGCTGTCTGAAGAAGTGCTCGAGCATCTACCTATTATGAAGTGTTCAAAACCAATTAATAAAATCCATTCTAAGGACGGTCATAATATTAATCATAGGAAGAAGAATTCTAAGACACCCTGTTCAAAAAACTGTAAATGCTTTCATAAAATGCCATCTAATTCATCAATTGATAAGCTATTAGAAACCCTCATGAAATGGAAAGGTGACGTGTTAGAATGTCCTCTAATGAACACTATGAAAATAATTTCCTCGAAAACCAATAAGAAAAACAGCATGAAAGAAATTCATCATAATTTTGAATTCAACGATAATAAAAAATCAGTAAATATAAATAAGAGGCAAAAAGATACTACACAAAACATATGTATTATATCTGGTGCTGCAACCGATGCAACACCACTAGTAACAACATCAGAATATATCGGAGCAATCAATTTAGATAAAAGTAACGAGCAAATTTACAACGTACTAGGAGCAAATGAAGAGGAGTTGAAATATAATGTTATCCGTAACACTAACTTACTATTTAAATGTTTGGATACAAGTAATTGCTCTCGTACAAAATCAATTAAAAAATTTATTAATATAAATAATTCGGACCAAAACAAAAAATCTGTCTACGGAATAAATAAACAAATAAATCTTAAGACGTTGACTGACATTGAAAAGTCAAATGAAGGAAATATGATTGAAGTTATAGAAGTACAAAAGGTTGGTGATTGTAAAAGTAAAACGTCTTTAAAGGACGAAAGCAACCAAATATCAGACAGTTTTCTCCGCTATGACGAAAATTATTTTGTTAAGTTTTTGGGTGTTACGTTAACAGGTATTAATGATTGCGAGACAAGCATTCTGAGAAAGGGAAATACAAGGGAGAATATCGTTAGTAAAAACATGTCTTTTAATGACAAAGAGCGATTTGGCTTGTCCCAGAAAATTATTTCATCCAAGAAATCAGATAGCGTATCAAATGTAAAAAAACTATCTACTGAAATCCAGAATTATGATAAGAAATCAGAATATCAGTGCGAAAAGCATTACTGCGACTTTGTTGATATTCAAACTAGTTTAGATGGAACTATTAATGAATTCAAAGAAAATAGTTCTGAATTTAAAATAGATCTGGAAAAAATATTACATGATACGAATAGTTGCGTATGTTGTAATGATAACGAGATAAGAAATTTAGAGGTTAATACTTTCTATTTGTTAGAAAAACATTTAAAATATAAATTAGAACAATTTAAAAAATCTTCTTGTGATACCAGCATTTTGCCGAATGAAGAAGAGAAGATATATTTAAATATATTTGATAGAGTAAAACATATAATATCCGATTGTACGAATAATATGAAATGTGAATGCTCAGTAGGAAATAATAATAGTATTACTTGGATGAGAGTCAATAGTTTGCTGGAAGAATATTTAAAAATAAAAATCAAACAAGTTCAATGTTCATGTGTTCAAAACGAAGAGCATTTAGATGCTGTTTTACCAACCGTGTTAAAACAAGTTTCTGATCTAATTGAAAACGACTTAGACCGCCTTAAAAACCTATACACGTATAAAAATAATGTAACAGAATTGGAGAAACAATTATATGAGGATAAAGACACTCATGATAAAGAAATAATATTAAATGAAAATGTTGATCCCCCAAAATCAAACAAATTATGTTTTGAAAATGTTTCTATACAAGGATCTCGGAACTTTGGGATTCAGGATAAATCTTGTGACGCTATGGCTACGAAAGAAACTAACGATATACAAACATCTCTAAGTGACTTATCGTCACAAATAAACTCTAATGAAATTGTTATAACACATTGCTACAACTTACAAAATGAATTGGTTTTACAAAGTTCTAACGCTGAAGATAGGCATGTCAAATCAAATTCTGAATTCGTAAAAAAAGAATCATTTCAAACAGTCCAAGAAAATACGGATTTGTCACTAGAAAATAAGAAAATAAATTCGCATACTAGTTTACCAACACCTTATGTAGGTTATACACTAAGCTGTTCGTGTGATTGCAAGTTGGGTTCTTGCGTCTGCTCAAAATCTTTAAGTCACATGAAAACTATTGACAAAGTCTGGAAAATGCTTGAAATCAATAAGACGTTACTTCCGAGATTATCGTACATTATGCATGGTATACCGTCAAAGGCGAGATCAGACGATATTATTGATACTGGTGATGTTCATGAAACCTCGTACATCACTTCCGAACTTGAAACTCAAGATTTTAAAAATATCAGTGTCAGTGCTGATGAAGAAATTGTTTTAAAGGACTCCAAGGAAAACTTAAAAAACTGTGAAATTAATGACATTATGACAAATACTTTGGATGATGTTAGCGTCACAACAGAATGTTTAATTGATGACGATCCACTTTATTGGTTTGACTGTCCCAGTCCGCGTTGTACGAAAAATGAAAGGATGCTCACAAAATTGTTTTATGATTCTGTACATTCACCAATAAATGAACCTGGGAGATGTGATAAAAATGATGCAACTGATAAAAACAATGTAACACTGTGCACATCGAGATCCAAGAATTGTAATTGTGTAATGGTTCCTGTATGTCACGTGAAGATGTTGGTTGAAAATATCGAAAAAAAATTAATAACTTCTCAGTGTACATGTGATTCGTTAGATTTACAAGTTTGTCCCATTCATTCCAAAGCATTGTATAATTGAACCGTGCAACTGAGCATATAATATAATAACGTCATTATATGTATCTGGTTGATATCTAAATATTTAGGTAATATGTTTCTAAATTATTATTGTAAGTATTAGACGTCATATAATTTTTGGAATTTATATTAAAAAGTATTGTCATAAATTGATTTTTATTTAATTATTTTGCTATATAACTGTTTGTAATTTTTATTGGTTTGCTGTTTTATCTATTCTCTTATTAGGCAACACTTATAAAAGAATCCATTTCAAAGAAATTAGTTAGAAATTTATTGTTGACGATTTGAGATTTGAGATTGTTGGGATGTTTTAACAGTGGGACAATATCTCCCTTCGAAAGAAATCTAACTGAAGTAGCCGGTGACTACCAGCCACTGTATAGTTTTTTGGTTTTAATAATTAAAAATTGCAGCATTTCTGTCTGTCGTGTGCACATAAAAATTAAACCGAGAAACAAAATAATCGATTGATGTAACTTAAAGATTGCAATTCATTAGTTTCATTAAATTCGGAACGATAATCGTCGTCGTTGTCACTCAAGCAGCAATGACGTATTATGTTTATTATCGTAAATGAGTTGGCATCTATACATTACGTTAGATAAAGATTGCTTGAGTAATAATATTATATTGTATTCGCGTCAGGCACACCAGGGTGGCACACAGCTCCGGATGCCAAATATTTCTTAACCTTACAAAGCTAACGTGCTTAGACAAATACGGACCTAAATCACTGTTTTCATACACACCTGTTACAGAGAATTCAGACTCCCTTATCTGCTAATACCTTAATATAACTTTGACGTCGTTTTTCATATAACGAGAGTAAACTAATGTATTCCTATTTAAATATAAGGTGTTTGAATATAATAGAATAATGCATGTATTTCAGGAAGAGTATGTATTTAGTATTTATATCTCTGTAAGTCACGCATGTAATAAGGCAGTAAATTTTGTTTTCCGTAACTAGTGCTATAGGATGTATGGCGCAGAAGTATTCAAATGTGCTGCATTGTGTTGTCATGAAGATTGGTACTGTAGACGATATTGTTTCAAATGAGTTTAATGCCATTGTGCCATAAAAATATTACACTGTTGTGAGAGTTCCATGACTGAGGGTAACATTTGTAAAAAAATCCCCCCTAATAGAAAATGAAAATAATTTAAAATATATCGTAAACAACTTTCTGAAAACGCTGCAGTTCCACAAATTTTCCGTAATTTTTGTTATGTGTGGATGAGTTTCTCAGTTCGAGCAGCAATAATTCAATTGTGATTATCTATACAAACGTTACATTCGAACATAAGTAGAACATTATGAAAGGCATATGGTTCCGTATATGACATTTTGTCTTAGATACAGGATATTATAAAGGTTTAGGTTTCACATTTAAACATCTTTATTCAAATAATTTCTAAAATAAGTGTTTCCTAATTTTCTGCCTACTTGTAACTTTTTTAAGCAAGTTTAAGCCAACCTCATCTAGCCGTGGTAAGATATACGACAGACGAGGTTCTGGCGACCGGCAGGGCGCAGGCTTGTCTAGGCACAGCTAAACGTTTTGACCACAAGTGGACAGTAGCGTGGACTATGCGAGCGGTGCTATGCGAAGCTCAAATTTCGTGATCAGTGTGAGCATTAAGGGCTAGAGTCCGTTTATACGTAAGGGCTCTCATTAGGGAAGGCCTACACCTAGCTGTGGAGTGACACAGACTGAAGACAACGTCGTACATAACAGCTGATTGCAATTTGTGAAGCCCTTTCTTACGCTGAGTCATTACAACAAGATTGTATAGTTGTTTTCACGGATTCAAAAATGCGCTCCAGCACCTGGCTCAGTGCACCTCGGGGATCCGAGGTACACCGATAGCCTTTATGTCCTGGAAACAATTATCAAATTGATTTCCAACTATAAATGCGTTAACCTGCAATGGATTCCATCACATTGTGGAGTTGAATGTAATGAAGTTGTGGATGGCTTAGCAAAGCTAGCTACTGCGGATGGCATTCAACACCACATACTTTCATTTTATTCCAATTTCATGGGTTTATTAAAAAAACAAAGTTATGATCTTTGGAAAGAATATTTTGATTTGCGCTCCAAAGAAAAAGGAATTTGGTATAAGACTGTCCAGCCACATCCTCCAAAGTTTCCATGGATAGATAGTCACAGAGTATCAAGAAAAGACGCAGTAGTGATTATGAGGCTTCGTTCTGGACACATTCCATCGAAGAAGTTTGCATACCTCATGAAAAAAGTTCCATCACCGAACTGCGATCAATGCGGTGTTCCAGAGGACTTAATGCATGTCTTGATGGAGTGTGTCCGTAACGCCGCCTTCCGTACAGACAAGTGCAGATACATTTTAAGAAGTTTTGCTGACTGCAATATTATTTTGGCTAAACCTCTCTGTGACGATATAAAAATATTAATTAAATTGTATAACATGTTTATGGGTTTAAATGTTTTTTTTTACTGTTTTGTGTATATTGTACATATATTGTTCATGCTGACAGTGTACTGTAATTTGTTGATTATTCAGAGCGACATAATCACATTGTGATTAAGCTCTTTAATAAAGAAAAAAAAACCTTATAATCCCCAAAGAGGTAGGTAGAGGAATGTAGAACACTCCCACGTTTCACAAGTTACGTTTGCGTCCCACTATGAAATAGGTGGTGAGTCTATTGCCATACACCGGGCACATATCCAGCCTCCGAGCCACTACTAGAAAATCTAAATTAGAAAATTTTAGTAGTGCCAGACCCGGGAATCGAACCCAGGTCCTCCCGATTGGCAGTCGCACTTGCAACCAACACGACCAACGAGGCAGGTATGAGATTAATATTATTGGGAAGCAAATGTTAATTAATACGCTTTGGTTATATACCGGAAAAAAATACCATTATCCATAATAGTAAAACTGTAACTGATCGCTGTCTGTACATGGCAAATATATTTCAAAATTCATAATGGGGAGCCTTTTTATACGCAAGAGAACCCAAAACAATGTTTTTTCATTGTGAGTGTTTGTCTGTATGTTTATGAACGCTATTCTAAGAAACGGCTTATCAGATTAGCATGCAGTTTTCAGGATTATATTGTGATGGGCTTTAAATCGGTTAACAAATAAAGAAGTTATATGAACTTATGTCATTCATCACGTAATATGTACCAAGAAAAATATAGCTTAGATTTATCGAACTACGGACTACTTTGTAAAAAGTGATGTGTGAAAAAAATAGTATCCAAATAAACTGCGAAATTAATTTTTATAACAAAATAAATAAAGACAAACTAGAAATACTCCTGGGCGGAAAACTACTCACGCAAAATCTGCTGGGCGGAATTTGATGAAACTTTGAAGGGTTATAGTTTATACATTAGTATGTAGGTATATAGGGTAGGTACTTTTGATCGAAATCTACGCACACGAAGTTGCGGACATAGCTAGTCAATTAATAAAATCAATATTTTTTCTTTAACAATGTTAAAGTTTGGGAGTGTTTCACATTCCTCTGCCTACCGCTTCGGGGATTACAGGCGTGATGTTACGTTAACAATTTTCAATATTACCACAGTGGACATTGTATTAAAAATATGCTTTTAAAATAGGAACTCGTTTAATAATTCGGGGACAACCATACATACATGTAGACAGGAACCCCGAGGATCATGTAGTTGGATTTACCTTCAGAGAAATACTATGAAAATATCTAAAATCTATCATAAATAAACTTACCATGCAACTGCAAGCGTATGCCCTCAAGTTTGAATTTAGAACACGAATTTTATCTTTATTCGAACTTCGCTAAATTCGAATAACGAGTCAACACGTCCGCGTTCGGCCGCCGACTGGCCAAGACTGCCGGGTAGTCAACGAAATAGAGGGATGGAGGGTGGCGTTCACCCCTTGACGAAATATTATCGTACACTGCACTGCAATATTCCTTACACATACATATATAAATACTAAATAGTTTAATTTCCTTTATACACTTCTGACCTTCGACTGAATGCGAATCATTTTGCCAATTGCGATGTAGTTTAGCGGTTACAAACGATTCTGGCTGTTATTTAATAGTCCGTATGATCTGTTTTCCCCTGCAATATGTGTACAGATTAAACCATTTGTTTGAATGTGCTGCAAATATGACATTATGTCGTCTCGTTTTGTCTTTTGCAGTTGGCGTTGTGTAGTATGTACATTGTCTTTCATTTTCGATGTCCTTTTAAGCGTTTTAAAACTTCGTACACAATGTAAGTATGAAAAATTCATAATTTTAAGAATAACGTTAGTACATTTGAACTCGATTTTAACTAATTCGAATATAGATAATAACAAACTCGAATATATGTATAATTCAATTGTAATACAACCGTTTACGTATTTTTCGATAAAATAGAAACGAACACAAATTGCTATGCCTTTTAAAACAAGAAATAATGTTTTTATAAACGGCCTATTACCGGTTATAATGGCTAAGGAAAACATCGTGAGGAAAATTATACATATATCATAAAAAAATCTTTGTTTTTCTTTTTTATAATACATAATATCTTGGGACATCTCCACATACGGCCGTCTGATCCCAAAGTAAGCATCAACAGAGCTTTTGGTACGGTAACGAGACGGCTGATAAATTACATATATACATACAAATATATACTTAGATAGATGTAACTTCACGCCTGAAATCCCCGAAGAGGTAGGCAGAGGAATGCAGAACACTCCCACGTGTCACCGGTTACGTTTACGTCCCACTATGGAATAGGT
>DWFO01006192.1:0-10054 GCA_018246595.1 Mimoniades nurscia nurscia
GGTGAAACGTGGGAATGTTCTACATTCCTCTGCCTACCTCTTCGGGGATTACAGGCGTGAAGTTACTTTACAATATTTAACGCGGAAAATTTGAAAAACCATAGATAATGAAGAATCGCCGGTTTCGGATAACGCCGCACGCACAGTAAAGTGAATAGGTCTACAGTTCGGAAACAATACCAATATTATGTCACTTCACCCAAATATTTGCCAAATACACGCGAAAGTTGGCAACACAAACGCCGTACGGGCCCCCTGGCAATTTATTCTAAGAAGTTGGATAACTATTATTTGCTAGCAGATCAGAAATATTTACCTAAGAGCAGCTTGATTATTAGATAACATATTTAACTGCGCATTTGATGAACCTATCAAAACTTTCGCAGTTTATGTTATACAACCCAGTAAATATTCTGAGAAGGGCTTATCATAACATTCGCAATATTTGGGTTACTGTTTTGCTTTAAAATTTTAAATCAAAGCATGTTACAATCATTATTGGTCCGTAAAACGAAATACCTATATGATAAAAATATTTATTATTATTTAACTAGAAAAAAACTCTCAGTAATTCATATACAAATGGATAAGTGTGTAAGTTTTTCAATGGTGGGTTATTTTTAATTATGTTTCACTTGGAATATTAAAGAAAGAGACGGTCGTCACATATTTTATGTTCCGAGCTCGTTTCCATTTTGCAGTTCCAAGATGCGGTTAAGATACACGTTGCGCCATCTGTTGTCGAGATTGTGAAGTTTATATATGCTGCATGAACATTGTTACTTTACTTTTCGGATTGAAACGGAACAAAAGTAAATTGTCACTCAAATAAGTAATTTACTCAAACACTCTTAGTGCGCATCCGTCAATCACCAGGATATCAACAATTTTACAATACTTTAATGATTTAAGTAATAATTGACAATTGGCAAGAATTATTAGTATTTAATTTTGTTCTTCTAAATCGTGGAAAAAATGAATGGGAATGGTTTTATATAACTGCACGAAGGATCAATGTCACCTAAAATTAAAATATTTTGTACAACAGCATTACTTAAATTGATATATGTATCTAAATAACGCTATCCTACGAACATCCTACGGTTTAACCCACTTGAACGCAGGTCATTACATCGATATATCTCTTCACAACCTGCTTTCGTATAATATCATGTCACTATAAATAGAGGCGAGAAACCACCTAAAGCTTCCCTGACAATATTACTCTTGCTTAATGATATATAGGGTCACTGACATTCTCTTTTCAAACGCCTCGGCGATCCCAAGAATCTGTCTTCAGCCGTGATCCATCTAAAAACCCAACGCGATTCCGTACACTACCGGATAAGATCGTCAGCGACATGCCTCCACGGCACCATCAATTCACCATATAACTATTGCATTGAGCTAGATAAAAAACATTTTTCCCGTAAACAGTCGCTGCGGCGTATAAACCCGTTTATTGTCTCCAGTGTAATTTCCATTTACATAAAACCAATATACGTTTAAATCGCGCGGAACTGCCTGCGATTGCCTGCAGGAATCGTTTCAGTTGCCGTCTGTTTTATTGTATCGTCTTTATTGATACAAAACCAACTCACACGTACTACTTTTAGACAATTTTTGTCATATAGAAGTGAAATATAATGTAGAAGTTCCTCTGCCTTCACAGTTGTTGCTATAACTGTTCCACTGTTATGGAACAGGTCACGATGGATATTGTCAGATACAAGCTAGAACATAAGGCGTTGCTACTTATTGTTTATCAATACCAAGACGTCTGTGACTGATCTTATTTGATATTCTAGTGTTATTTTTGGTGGAATGTAAATGTGAGAAATATATACGGCCAATAGTATTCATTGACCATGGGCTTACATGTTGTGGCGCTGGCATGAGCTGCATAGACATAAATGGGAAACATAGAAGGATTTTATAGGCTATTGCGCGCCCACTTGTACTGGTTCTCACCTGATATCCCCGTTTGAATAGTCTTATAAAGGTATCAGACTGTATTGATCAATGTTTGACTGCAAATAACCATTTCTGCCGTGCCTTATACTGAAATATTTGCTGTGTTGTATTGACATAGATGTTACAAAGTGTAAAGCGTTAGTATTAATAATATTATGGGTGCCCTACCGGGAGTCTTGAATGAAAGCCTGATAAGACACTCCACGAATATTAATTTATTCCGTAACGTTACAGTCTAATTAGGCAAACTAGGATGCGATACAATTCCTAGGTATTTAGTTATAGTCGTAGTTATTTAGTTCAAGTAAGTTACTAATCCAATATAGAATTTAAGTTTTGTTTTATGATCAGTATCGATGTACCTACGTATATAGACTGCAGTGGTCTCCTATTATTTTAAAATGGTCTCACATAGAGTACATTATATATGTACCTAAGTACCTACTCCTCACAATAAAAAAATGTTTACATTAATGAATGACAATAATGACATAAAATAAATTATTTCGACTGGATGGTCTGAGTTCCACTGAATCTTCAATCGTGTTTCCATTTTTGTACGAGTACCATTATTAAGAATGCAGTTAGTTAGTCGTTTAAAGTGACACATTTATTGCTTCAGTGTTGAACTTGGCCATTGAAAAATGTGCTTATTTGTCTGAAGAATTAAATCTTGTACTAAGAAACATAAACTTGTAAAGGTTGAATATGCATAACCAAATCGCTTTTATATTCTAATTTTAGGACCCCTATTGGCATCTAACTAAAAGGACCAATGTCATCATTTTGACGCTAGGTTCTCCGACATAATGCGGCCCCACAAATTGACGTCGGGGTCAGTAGCCAAACGGTTCGAATTCCCACGCTAGCCGCTAGCAACCTCGGGAGCCTGGTTTTACTCACCTCTTACGACAGGCTGGAGATACCATAGCTCGTAATCTACTCCCCAACTACAAGGACCTCATAGAAGGCCTAAAACTACCTAACTACTTAATAAAAATAGATGTATTATCAATACCTACTTATTCGAAAACCAAAAAAAGCATTCATGAATTTAAAGTATATCATTATATCTATATCTAAAATATATTAAGAAAAACAAGCTTTCATTTAATCTTGGCTTAAAAATATAAATTCTACTTTAGATGATTCTACACAGAATTAAATTTCCAGAGAACAAGAGTTCTAGATATAATAATTCATGAGGGTCTGACGTTTTATCTTTTGAAATGTGTTTTCAAGGCAAGCGCTATCCGTTCCAAGTAAAGATGTCTACAGATACCAATGTCACTAAGGTAATTACGGACACTACAAAAGCGTGTATTAACGTTTAACTGTTATAGTCAAACTGTACTATTAGGAATTATGTGACATATCTGAAAACTTCCATACATAAATAATCATTTTATCAGCTTTATAATATCAGGCTGGGGTTCATGGATCTGATTATTATAAAATGAAATTAAACATTAACATAACATTCAATTTAACATTGTTTTTAGGCCATCAACATTATTTTCTCTATTGAAGACTAATAAAGCGAAGTGACAATCATATTATGTATTAAGCAAAATCGTAATATTAAAATATGATTAAAAATCTTTCTCTAAACAAAGATATAAGATAGTTTGCTCTAAGAATGTATTTCTCTAAACCGCCATATTAGCTAAGTTTGCTCTAAGAATCTATTTCTCTAAACCGCCATATTAGCCAAACATAACCTTATAGAAGATCAATTTGCGCGATTACATTTCACGGCTTAGTCAGTTCGTAATGTTCCCAGATCTGTGATCAGCCAGCGACAACACGGACGTGGGACGCGAGCACAGAAAACGTGAGCTCACAAAGATAGCGCCAATAAATCACTCCATAAGCGCTACACAATATTTTGTTCCGCGCCAGCTAAATTATTTCACCGCTCACTACAGTCTACAATAGCGCCGGGGTTTTGTTTCTTTATAAAACAAATATCAATAAATCATTTAACAAAAGAGCAATATTATATTACTTGGAATACTGTTCATCTCGACTCGCTCACCGAAACTCATCTACGAAGAAATGAACGCAATATTAAAACAGTAAGCAATAAGTGTGTATCCTTGAAACGCAAAGTTATTATTTGATATTAAATTAAAATGTAATTTGGTTTATGTATATTAAGGATTAACTTCGCTCTTTGCTATTTGCTTCTTGTATTATTTTATATTATGTACGAGTATAGTCCAGTGGTTTAGTTTTCATCCTTCTACACTGAATGTCTGGGGTTCAGATTCAATTTCGAGCGAGCCATTTGGCAAAGGTTAACTCGATACGTAATTTTTTGTGTTTTCATGAGTAATACCTAAAACTTTGACTGCCTCGTTGGTCGGGTGGTTGCGAGTGCGACTGTCGTTTTTGGGTTCAAATCCCGAGTCGGAGGGTATTGGATTTTTCTAACTAGAATTTCTACAATAGTTAAAATATCTACTAATGACTCGGAGCCTGGATTAGTGGCCTGATGACCTATGAACTCAGCTTGTATTCCAAGATAGGAGGTAAACATAATTGGTGAAACATGGGAATTTATAAAAACTAAGGAACAAATAAACATATAAAAAATATATGTAAAGCTACCGAAGCCATAGTTGGTGTGCTCGGTACCAACAAGAACCAATAAATCACTACCTACGTAAGCGCTCCACTATATTTAGTTCCGCACGAGATTCTCTTCAGCGTCAATGTTTCGTTATCGTCGTAGAATCTTTAAACATACGCCCGACATTCTGACATTGTTTGGTAGGAATTTAAGGCGAGAATTTGCTTTGCAGAGAATTTAAGCGTTTAAAATATCTGTATTTAATAAAACCTTTTTGTAACCTTTTTATATAACATGTAAGAAAGTTATGGTATATTTTAATTTAGTACATTTGGTATACGTATAATCACTTATATATTTATTATTAAATAAATAGCAACTAATCGGTATTAGTTTTTTTTATGTTTCTTTCGTGTATTGCTTCGGAATAAGAACTTTTATTTGGATTTAAGCCTACTCCAATTGTTAGCCAATTTGTAGTGATTTTTGTGTTTACTTTTTACTTCTAACCTCGGGGCTGTAGTCATTTTAGTATGAGAACATTATTTACTGTATTAACGTCTATTTACGTCTCTAAAACGTATATCCGGGATCAATTTAACAGTTTCATGTATTTCTACTGAAACTACATTACGCATGGATTTTTTTTTTCAATACTAAGACCATTCAATATACCTAAAATCGAATGCTCTGAATATCATAGTCAGCACTACGAAATCCAAAGTATCATAGTACAAGATTTCCATGTTATACCTTTTTTAAATCTATGATCCGATGTTCCGGCTCTTTGAACACGGCCTCTGTTCTGAGGTCACGCAGTCACAATTTACGCTAGAAATTTTGCTTTATCGAGATTTTCGTATAGAAATTGGTAGGATGTATGCCAAAAAATTATGATGTACAATGGTTAGCGTTTGATTCTTGCAGTTGTTTATTTAACTTAATTATTACATCGACAACTGTTGTGTAATAAGTTCTGTTTAAACAATATTCTACATAATTTATAACACGTACATAATTTTTAATACATTTTGTTTTTTTTTGTGTTAGCGCGACTGCTAATCGGAAGGTCCTGGGGCTCAAATCCCGGGTCGCCAAAATATTCAAAATCTCTCTTCATCATACGTATCAAACAAATTTTCTTTCGATTACAATTTTTATATACATAAGTATATAATATATACGACGCATAATCGGCATAATAGTGTCCTCTGCAATAACAATTGATTACCCGATGCTCCGATAATCATTGCTCTGTACACTATTCGACTTTGGTCGTTCTGCTCTCCTCAACAGTCATTACTGAATTATCGGTAACTTGAACTGTTTCATAACGTACCGTAATAGCTTTGTCCATTAGTATACCACTGTACCTGTAACTTCTTTTTTATACATAATTTTGTGTTTATATTTGTGATTATACATATATACAGTCACTCTCTTTCTGGGTTGTTAGAAAAAGGTCGCACCATAATGACAAAGCCGCCCCTCTGTACTGTCTCTTATTATTATCAATGTCCCGTTCTGTGTATTTAAATAAAAATATTCGTATCTTATCCGTTACATCGTCGTACTATTAAACACTGCTTGTACATTGCTACCGTGTCTTTGATTTCCTCGCCAAGTAGGTCTATACCATTTCGAGTGTAATACAACAATACGACTATATTTTTTACCAATCTCTATTTAAATATCTGTTTCATTATGAAGTAACTTCACGCCTGTAATCCCCGAAGAGGTACGCAGAGGAATGTAGAACATTCCCACGTTTCACCAGTTATCTGTTCCATTATCCTCAGTTCATTTACGTATCGTCTTGCAGAGGTCAAACAATGGCGAGACGTTATTGTAATTCGCAAGAAGAAAAAAGTGTATTATGCATATTTCCTTTGACGATGAAAATGTTCAACTAACAAAGACATTTTATCCCAAGCAACAACTAAGACAATTTCGCATCTTCATTTAGGTACGTTATTATAAAATTTGATTAAAAACAAACAATCTATAAATGGATTCGGTAAAATTAAACGCCCGTTGACGGATAAGCTATAAACGATGAATTTATGAAAAAAAAATTCATCATGTGAGCTGGCAAACTGTCATCTATTGTTACCGTCGCCTATGTATTGTTACCGTCGTCTACGTATTGTTACCGTCGCCTACGTATTGTTACCGTCGCTTATGTATTGTTACCGTCGCCTATGTATTGTTACCGTTGCCTACGTATTGTTACATGCCTATGTATTGTTAGCGTCACCTACGTATTGTTACCGTCGCCTATATATATTCGTTGTATGTAAAGTATATCTTATTAATATACTTTACTACTTTACTAGACATATTTATGCCATTTAGGATTTATATCCAAATATTAAAAGCAAGTTCAACTCGCAATTGAAATGGCTATTTGCATATATTTATTTAGTTATATTACCTTATTATACTAAGTATCACTTACTTTTCCATCGTTCTTTGCTTTTGACTTTCAAATGCTAATTACCTAATGCTAATATCAGGACAGTAAAATCAACCTTTAAACAATACTAAAAAAATGGTGTACATTTTTCCTTATTAAACAATTTTGTGTACTTGAAGAACGCTAGTATTCAGCTCTGAGCTACGACAAGACATAATGCTGAGACAATGAAGAATCATACGACTACATTTACATGCCAAGAAACCGTTTCCACTATATTTTCATAAGTTAAACACTGACAGGTCTTGGCTCGTGTATCACAAAAATTATAAAAATCTTATAATTTCTAGTAGTTTCGGAAACTGGATTTTTTCCCGGCATAAGGCAATGGGCTTACCCCTTTCCAAACCCTTTGCCTACCTCATCGAGAATGACAGCCGTGATATTACGTTTGTTTATATATAATCACTCGCGCGAATCGTCCTGCGGGCACTGTGAAACAAGCGTTCACAGCGAAGGGAGTTTGTTTTCCCGGAGAGCCTGAAAAGAATACAAACAATCAAAACCATCGTGATAATGGCAAAACAAGGTGTTACCCACCCTGAAAATTAATAAAAAGCTAATGTTTTGAAAGTATTTTTATTGTGTATAGTCACGCTATTCGTGACTTTTAGCATTTTGTCTGCTACAGTCCAGAACACTGGAAGTGCATTATACAGTACTGAGTGGAAGGCAAAGTACGAACTTATTTATCTATGTCTGTCTGTTTGCGCGAATTTACGGCGGTAATCGAATTTTAATGAAATATTTTTATTACTTTTATAATTACTATTTTCTTAAAATGACTATGATCACTAATAGAATTAAATATGTATATGAACTTTTTAAAGTTTAGGTACTGAAAATAAAAAAATATTACTATTTAACAACGAAATATTATTTTAAACTCTCTTAATTTAAAATCGAGTATACGGAAAAGTTCTTCAGCATGTATTAATCAAGACTTTAATGATACTCAAGGCAATAGACATGCTGACCTCAAGAGATTAAATTTTTTTTATCCACTCATACTACACGGAGTTCTTTTCACTGATACTTATAATAAATTGAACAAAATAAAAGACCAACCAAAATAATATAATACATACTTATATATCCATAACTGACTAAATATATTCATTAATGATAGCTATGATAACTGCTGTTAATAATCATTATTGCAGTACACACACGCAGAGTTGCGGGCTGAGGCTAGTGCACTCAAAACATAACTGTTACAAGGAGTGTCTCGTAAAAGGTGGTTTATTATGTCATTAATACGAGTTTGATATGAAATTTACGTTCGCGTGTCTGATGCACTTAATATATCATAGGTAGAGTCATCGAGGTAAGATATGTGACTGTTGGCATGACATATTAGAATTTATTTACTTAATTCAAACAAGTTTATTTTGAAATTGAGAACGGACATAATGATTAATGTATTAATTTTCCTTTTACGCTTTGTTAATACGTAAATTTTCCGTCATTGAAAAATTAAATAACAACTGCATATCGATGGGCCCAACGAATAAACGTGCAAACGAAAATCGACAACTTTTCAGTAAAAAGTAAGAACGTTTGAAGTCACATGATAATAATAATAACATAATAAATAGTTACATATAATGTATAATCAAATTAAAGGTAAAAAAAGTATCTTTTAGCTCATAATTATGTAAGTTGCAGTTACAATTAATGAGAATAAACTTATATTACCATTTACCCTTTTTTGAAATATTCGACACAGATAGTAGCTGCCTCGTTGCTCGTGTTCGTTTCAAGCGCGACTGCCGATTGGCAGGTCGGGGGTTCAAATTCTAGTGGCTCTGAGTCTGGACTTATGCCCGGTGTATGACAATAAGCTCACTACATATTCTATAGTGGTAACGTAAACGTAACTGGTGAAGCATGCGGGCGTATAACTCTCCTCTACCTACCTCATCGGGGAGTACAGGCGTGATGTTACGTTAAATTGAACATTACCATTAAATTTGCAATTACGTTACATTTACATGATTATCACAATATTTCATTATCGCTACTTCTACACACCATTAGATTATTCTCTACATTATTCGATTTAATTCAGCCATCCCAACTCAAGGGCTCGTGAGCTAGCGAGTTGGATTGTTATCATCACCCGTAAAACACTACTGAAAACTATGGCGAAGTTTCGACAGTCTGGTTGGCTACAAACTAATTTATATTCTAGGAGCACGGTGCAGACAAGGCCAATTCAGCCCAAGTCGGGCTACAAGGTACAGTCTGTTCGTAGCCGTGACTCACAATCACATCGCTTGTAACCGAAGCGAGTCGAACCGTGAGCCGAATCAATCTCGTTCACTATTAATCTAAAGATTAATTTAAAGAATACCATGTTGACAATATACGACATGGTTAAATCAAATGTGATCATGCATGACATAGATTGCACGATTAATCCTTATTGAAGTAGGTACTAAGAAACCGTTAAAAACGATTTTTATCATTTCTCATTGCTCTGTGCCATTTATTCTATTGGGTTAAAATTCTATATGATATCTATCTCTTTGTCATTTCTTTATGATATCTACTGCGTGGTTTTAAAAGTTTTTTATTTCCGTCTTCCTGACTTATTACAGCGCTGCACGATAAAATTAAAGTTATGATCCTTTATTTCTTCACTACCTTTAAAAAATGTACTAGTATTTGCAACTTTAACAAAGACAAGAAACAACGTCTATGAATTATTGTGATTGTATACCTTGGGATGATGCTACTCGTAGTTATACAATTCTATTGTACTATATTATAAAATATATATTTTTTAAATAAGGATATATTCTGACTCTGACTGCCTCGTTGGTCATGTTGGTTGCAAGTGCGACTGCCGATCGGGAGGTCGCGAGTTCGATTCCCGGGTCGAACACTACAAAAATTATCTAATTTAGATTTTCTAGTAGTGGTTCGAAGTCTGGATATGTGCCCGACGCATGGCAATAGGCTCACCACCTATTCCATAGTGGGACGTAAACGTAACTGGTGAAACGTGGGAGTGTTCTGCATTC
>DWFO01006193.1:0-10054 GCA_018246595.1 Mimoniades nurscia nurscia
CAGGGCAGACCCGTACATGTATGATACTAGCAACACAAATGTACACTATGTACTTGTGTACCTACGACCACAAGCAAGCATGTATATGTATTTTACTGCATTCATTTTTATGCCACAAATGTGATTTTTTAACTTAAAATGTAATGTTACATTGAGATGGTAATAAATAGTAAAAGGTTTGATTGCATTCCTCGCGAACAAACATCGTAACGAGCTCGATGTGAACATGTCACCGCCTGCCGCGTCGCACCGTCGCGCTGTCGTCGCGCTGTCGTCGCGCTGTCGGTCACTAATGTAACGAACTGTGATGTCGAAGCACTGACTTGCACTAGTAGGGCTCTGCGGACTGCCTGACAGCCGCGCCCCGCCACATCGAGGGTTCGCGTAATTAGATTTTTCTACTTTCGGTGCTTCGCTCTTCTAGAAAAGCCTTTCACTTCCAATTATTCCTTCTGAGCATGTTACATAGTTGTAAGAACAGTATAATATTGGATTTATAAACGTAAAAGAATTTATTATTTCATGGGGACCACTGGTCCAATGGTTGACGGCCCTGACCGAGTCTGACGCTCCAGGTGCGATTGGCATTCAAGACAAATATGTGTGTGATAAGCATGATTGCTATTTCTGTAGCAGTTTTCAATGTAGATGTATTCATGTTTGGTCCTCTGTTCACCGCAACACAAGTGTTACTCAGTTTACTGTGGACTAAATTTGAAGCTCTGAACCACTACGAGATGTAAAAGTGGTCCACAGTATAGAATCAGTTGTAGAGTTGTAATTAACGCGAGTACGGCGCTGAGATAGATAAAGTAATCGTAAGTATAATGCGGCGTGCAGTACCGGCTCGCAATATTCCTTTCGCAAGGTGAGCGCGTCGCGCGCCGGCTGCGCGAGCGCGTATTTGGGAATCTTTTGTGAATCGCTACACCGAATTATGTCACCACAGTCCACAATACACACATTAGCACTTCCTCCGGTGCCGGCCTCAACGTACGCATGCGGCACTTAAAAACATTTCGTTACAATTTATACCATTAATAAGTTATCATTTATAAAACTTTAATTGGAAGCGTATACTGAATTGCAATATTTTTTATGTAGTAGGTAGTAATTACAAGCCACGCACTCATGAATATTACTGCATTACGCTCCCCTACATGCCGAGACACCCTCAGCAGCCCTAAGTGTGCATTTCCCCTGAGGCTCTGTCTGCAGGCACCGCGCTCCTCACAGAGGGATTGAAGATAGAAATTTTAATTGAGGACATAATTTCAATTTTTTTCTATGTTTTGATATAAGTACGTTCAACGTGTTCGATTTGGCCAGGCCGCTCGTGTAACATTTGGCTCTGTTCGTATGCGAGTATAATCACAGTTTAGAACAAAAACATTGCGATTTTATCTCTACAAGCATACATTATTATAACCGAATCGTTGCAAGGCTACGATTCAACCTTGTTACCTTAAACAAAATATGTATATGCTTATTATATTTTGAATTTAACCTCGGAGCTTTTGGAGCAGGTGAGGTGATTTTGTACATTCTAAGGTTTTTTGTTTTCGAGATTCAAAAGAACAAGGTAAAGATTACTATTTCATTTCAAAATTTCACATGTAGAATTTCTAACCTTACTAATTTTAGTACATTTGTGTGGTTGAATGGTGTTCGTGAACCCCACAGAATGCGGCATGTCCCACGCCGCTTCACGTGCGTGCGTACCGCGTCATGGGAACTTACCAGTCTACTTCAATAACTCATGGTTCTCTAAGAGCTGTTCAATGTTTTTTACGTATTCACAGCCAGTCTAAGGTGGCCTTCCTCGCACGGCCAATTCCTTGCAGACGCGACTTGTTAAACAGAACCTTTGTAGTTATAAAGCTTTTCTATGCTTGGCGTGAAGCTAGGTAGCACTGCGATTGCATTTCAGTGATGTTGACTTTATCTTCCGTGGCCTAGGTGCCCTCATATTTTATTGCTCTAAGAGTTACATAATATAAGGCAGTGGATAGATTTCCGGCCGGTGATATTTCAAGAAGCACATCAACTTGGTCGCTTTCTCGCTGCTCTCGTGAGGCCTTTGTTGTGCTCGAACTTCGTTAGAGCTTGTTTTAATTTTTTTACAGCGCGTATAAGTTGTCTTTCCAAAGTATCTTTTACTCTGACACATAGTACAACTTGTGGAATTTATTCTTGTGGGTTTATTGTGGATGATTAAATGGTAAGTACCGACCTATATTTGTTTTACGAATTTTGGGTAACTTTGGGTAATTTTGGGTATGTTTCATTTCTTATTCTTTGGTAGAGATTCCGCTGAGGAGTTAACAATACCTCAAGTTTCAAACATGTTTTAAGATTTCAGTTTCTTTGGGATTATTTAATATGGATTTTACTGAAATAAATACATAAAATAAGTTTTTATCGTTCCTTTTTATCCTTCGACTGTTGGAACGCGGGTCTCCTCTCGGGGACAGCGGTAAGACCGTAGTCCGCCACGCTGCCTCAGTGCGGGTCGGCCCGCTTCACACGGCTTAGAGAACAATTTTTTTTAGAACTTTGAGTCGTGCAGGTTTCTTCGCGATGTTTTCCTTCACCGTTATAGCAACTGATATTTAAACTTAAAACGCACATTTCGTAAAGAGATGCGCGCTAGGATTTGAACCAGGGGTCCCGCAATGAGAAGTCGAATTTCAAACCACTCGGTTATCAAAATCAGTCAGTGCTATCAAAATATGTACTTTATTTAAAACATCGAAAACTACGCAGAGAACAACTGGCGATAATCTTCTATACTGATGTTCACTTTCAGAGTAGCTCCGAGTATTCTGATGCGTGGGTAGTCGAAGTTGCCAATTAAGGATGATCGTTAAATTTTATTCTTAAATTCTAGTTTACGTAGGTATGTTATGCTGTATTACCAAGTAGGGGAACGAAAATGACCGAAACGGCCGGCGAGGCGACCGAAATGCTGTTCGCCCACAGCGCGCGCTGCACCGCGTCGAGCCCGGCCCGGCGGCGGGCCGGGCGGTGGGCCCGGCGGTGGGCCGAGCAGCCGTCGGCTAATGGACGTATCAAATAGAACGTAAATAGGCTTTTGATTATAATTGTCTTGATGTCCTTCCGACCACTTGTTATACCAATTACATACGAGTATTATATAGACGTTTGGCCCAATTAGCTTCCATATAAGTTATTCAGTGTACATATATGCTATATCGCGATAAAGTTAGTTCTTGTTAAAGTAATTGTTAGGTGTTTGTTATCTAAAATGTTCTAGTCGGAATTGTTTTTGTTTAGTTTGAGCAGTAACGGCATAGTAGGTACCTGAAATAATGTGTTAAAAAAACATTAACATCACATCACACCTGTAATCTTCGAAGAGGTAGGCAGAGGAGTGTTTCCCACATTTCACCATATATCCAAACTCCTCGCCACTACTAGAAATACTAATTTAGAAAAACCCAATAGTGCCAGACTCGGGATTTAAACCTAAGACCTCGCGAATAGCAGTCGCGTTTAAATGAGATAACACCTGTAATATTCCTTTTATATTTAACCAACTAATATTGATTGTGTTCGTGTTCACTTTCTGGGTCTAACATGTGTGTAAAGAAATAAATATTTTAATACTACTCGTACTTTCTATAATTGTTTTTAGTCTGATATGACATTAGGCAATTTGTTTTTTTAATATTGTGTTTCTTTCTCCAGCTAACCGCGCTTGCTCGTCGGACTTAGACGCTGTTGGATTCATATACATATTTCATGTGTTTCCTTTATAGCGTCTCGCACTAAATGTCGCCAAAGCAACTGTCACCACAATACCGCTGGAACGTAGCCGTGTATTGGTCGGCGGCGGACAGGCGTGCACATTAGATCACGGTGCACGGCAAGCAGTGGGCATCGTCTGTCCCGAGCTATTGTTCCAGCCATTTGATTTACCTAATATAAAAAAACCACCGTCAACTGCGACCAATTAGCGTGTCAACGACTGTCTATTCACTCGCCGACACCAAAACGTTCCCCACAGCGTGGTATTATTACCGCCGCTGCCGCCGGGCGCCGCTCTCGCTAATGAAGGTCGGCGTGCGCGGGGAGCCGCACACCGCAATGTTGGTTCTTGGCTTTTACGATTACGACTGAAACTTTGCATCTAAGCAACGTCTGTTAAGCATAATTCTCATTAAGTTTCAATTAACAATAACTAATTAACCTATTAGAGTAGTTTATATAAATATTTTAACCTATATAGGACATTAAGCGCTACGGTTAGGTTGTACACTGTGGACTTAGACTTTGCCACAGAGCGTAGAACATTTTTCGCATTTGAAGTATGATATCGGCCTAACCCACGTACTGCGCCCTCTGGGAAGCGGTTTGACTAACTGGATTATTATTAAATAAGTACCTACGTATAAAGATAACCATAACCGGCGTCCATAAAATGTTGGCAGGCCGTTATTTGTTAATTTCATCGTCGGCGTCAGCGTCACATGTACACCTCGGATGCCTTTATTAGCAGAGTGGTCGGTCGGTCCGACTATGGGCCAGTCGCCGCTAAAGCGACGAACACGCTTGTCCGTGCGCGAGCCCCGCCGGCCCTGCTCACTGGGCCACGATCGCTGCTCCGTGTCAACGCCGCCGCCGCGTCTCGTGTCCGCATGCCTCGCTCCCATCAGTTGTAACCGTGCCTGAACATTTGAGTCTCTGCGAGAAGTATAAACACTGCGTGCATCGTACTTGCTACGTATCTAGTGCTATTTCATATCCGTTTTTTGGTTGAGGACGTCGTAACGCGCTCAGCTGCAGCAGCTGCATGCAGTTTTTCGTGGCATTTATTAAAAACTGCAGAAAACACTATAAAAACAAACAGACACACACTCAAACATAAACTCTCACCCACTTACGCACCCACTCACTAATATACCAGCTACCTGTTTCGCTATTCACTTTGTTTTCTTTTTATTGTTCGTTATTAGTCGTTTATTATATCAGCATTTTAGTATTAGTATTTTTTTAATTATTTTCTTTTATATTTATTATTGTATTGCATATAGGTATACATATATATTATATTTATTATTGTTATTGTATTGTAATTTGTTAGTTATATTATTATTATTTGGCAAATTAAAGGGCACTCATACCAAGTAATCGAACATTATGTCAATTATATCGCCAAATTTGTGTACGTATATAAAACAGCAGCGACCACTACGCCACCACTGACCGAACTACCCAATATTTAGGGCACACTGAAAATCAGTGGCTGTGTCTTTTCACAGTTAGACTGAGTGTGTTCCTACTTTGTTAGGTAGCACTGCAGCAATATCTTTTACTCTGTTACTCTTTTGTTTGTTTTTTTTTGTGTATTATGTAGGTATACTTATTTGCTTGTAGTGTTACTTTTCAAATAAAAATTATTTTCTTTTCTTTTCTTTTTATTCGATGCATTCTGCCTACCTCGTAAACAATCTGACGTGACGGTATATTTACTAAGAATTTCATTTGTCCATATTAATTCTTTCCACAGCTTTACTATTCTTCTTAACAACATCACAACTGAACTTTCTTGAAGTGGTAGGCAGAGGAGTGTAATACTACCACTTAACACAAATTGTCATAATTCCTTTGAAATAGGGACTTTTATTAAATACTTAAAAGAGTAAGATCATGCCTGTATTCCCCGTAGAGGTAGGCAGAGGAAATTAGAATACTTCCACGTTTCACCAGTTACTTTATAAATCCCACCATGGAATAGGTAGTGAGCCTATTGCCATACACCGGCCACATATCCAGACTCCGAGCCACTGCCAAAAAAATCTAAATTAGAAAATTTAGTAGTGCCCGACCCGAGAATCGAACCCACGACCTCCTTGTTCGGCAGTCGCACTTGAAACCAACACGACCAACGAGGCATTCAAACACTTAATACAGAAATTTTGTCGCATTTAACATACGAGTAGCTATACAGAAGTCAGTTTTCGTTTCTACACTTTGAAATATTACTCTTAGAGTTTTCTCGTTACGTCGCCGTCGGTCCGTACTAAATTTCTGCCTACAAATAAACAAAAGCCGTATCGAGCTAAGATGTCGAAATGTCACCGGGGGTGATATTTTGCGGTGTGCATAACACCGTAAGGGTTGCGCCGCATTGCAGTCTATACCCTTGTACTGTGTGTGAATATTACCTACGAGTACATAGGCAAGACATACCTACGTACGTAACATATATTATGTATGTGCGTGCGAATAAATAAATAAATAAATATCTCGGGACATCTTCACACACGGCGTTTAGACACAGTTGTTTTTTTTACGTCTGGCATGTTATCATTAATTTATTTCTAGAACTCACCACTTATTCCATAGTGGGACGTAAAGGTAACTGGTGGAACGTGGTAGTGTATTTCACTCCTCTGTCTATCTCTTCGGGGATTACAGGCGTGATGTTACGTTATTTATAGAAAATCCTTGGAAACTACGATGATACAGGTAGACAGAGAAATGTAGAACACTCCTACGTTTCACCAGTTACGTTTACGTCCCACGATGGAATAGGTGGTGTGCCTATTGCCATATACCGGGCACATATCCAGACTCCGAGCCACTACTAGAAAATCTAAATTAGGAAATTTAGTAGTGTCCGACCCGGGAATTGAACCTCGGATCTGCCGATTGGCAGTCGTACTTGCAACCAACACGAGCAACGAGGCAGTCAACAATCACGCACTTTTCAACAATCGTATTATTATACTTTCCATGGAATATGAACATCGACCTTAAATATTCCTAAAAATTTCGTCTAAGGGGACTCACCTATTTTATTCATGTGGTAATAAGTAAAATTTTAATTCACGTAACGAACCGTTCGACTAGACGTTTTAATTTTGTAAATTGTTCCGCCGCTCGGCGCACGGCGGCGATGCAATGACCTACATCTGCTCTCGTCTCTCGCTACACGAAATTGTAACTTAATTCTAATACTCGTACATATATATCGAGGAATTTTCGTCAACAAACACAGTTCAATGTCTGATATTTAACATAATTTCCCGGAGTGAAGTTTACTCCCACGTTACATTAGTTACGTAGATGGTACGACGTATACTTAATTCTCCAATAAGGGGATGGGGTGGGTCTATGAGTGATATCTATTATTATAACCCAATAAACAAATCATTATTAATTAATCAAAAAATCATAAGATAATAATGATATAATTTTTCAATCTAGTTACCGTCAAACAGTCTGTATGTCGCTGTGGCGATGTCCCAAAATATCATCATACATAATATTATCCTCAATAGTGATTATATCTTATCCTTGGAAATACTACAATTAGTCACCAACAGAATTCTGTAATCAAATATTACAGATGCCTTTCGTACAGTAATTTTGTTCCTTCCAGTTGACAGCATAAATTGTTACGTAGTCATCAAAAGTTATCAAGTGACAATTATAATCTACAACTTGTACACCGACTCACACCCCCCCTCGCTCCACAGTTCAAGAGTTGAACCAGCCAGTAATTTTGTTTAAATATAAATTTATAACGATAACATCATATTTAAACACAATTTTACATAAATATGTAAGCATATGTTTCGACATACGCATTATTTCAACAAACAGGTCGCTATCCGCTCGTGAACAATGGATGAAGTGTTAGGGGATGCGAACCATTAATTTAAATGGTCTTTGTATCGCGTTCGAAGCAACAAATGAAATTAATGTATCGCTGAAAACATAATTAATATATTATGTCGTGCAATTAATATGTATGTTCTTGATTATGCATATTACAATTTTAAGATAATGATACATCGTTAAGCATTTATCACAAAACTTGAGTTTTTTGCAACAGTCCAAGAGTCGTTGACAACGAACCAAAACCTATTAGTATAGGATTTTCTCATGTCTCTATATTTTTTAAGGATTGTAAAAACATATAGCTCATTTTACATTACGTTTATGTGAATACTTTAAAACTAGGTATTTACTAACTTGTACAACGATAATGGTAAAGATCGATTTATTTGTGAAAATTTTAATTTATGTAAATTACATTCGATAAATTTTCAATTAATAATAATTAATTAAAGGACTGTAATTACAATATTTAATCGAATTTTTTTTTTGCAACGCTTCATATTCCATCTTTTACAAATACCGTGCATTTATAGTTACAATGTTAATTGGCGCTGAAATATTGTGTATCTATCCATCAAGCGTACGAAGGGCTGTCACATTTCGCGCTATTAATCCGCATGGAACATGCGAATATGCACCATAATGCAATACAGCATAAAGTTTTTTTTATAAACATAAACCGTGTAACACATTTAATACCTCTATTACCGAGCAGCCCGTCGTCCGGCCTCGTCAACTGAACAAGTCGTATTTATGTGTATTATAGACACAGTGAATACGTCATGAAATGAAATATACGGTGCGATACGTCGTGCTACGTGTGCGCTACGAACGTTCGGCGCGGCGCAGTACGCGCGTAGACGGCGTACGTGCGAGTTAACGGTCACATCAATTATTCAAATCGTCATTCTATATTTAAGGTACATTTCAATAATTTTTAAACGAATTAGTAATAAGATTAAATTTAAGTACTCTTTCAAAAATGTATGTAATTCGAATGTGTGAATTTATATTGATTAATACATTGCGGAGGACGCTACAGAATTTTATAAGATAAGTTTTTTTTTTCGTTGTAAGTTTTCATTAGGTTTAACTTGTGTGATTCAGATGGCGATGATTAGGACCAACTTATGGCTGGCAACGTCCAGAATACGAATTTTGAATATCGTTACCTTCCTCATGTTAAGTGGTAAGTGGACATTTTATTGTTAAATTAAAAATTCTAATATGTTTTTACAGATGTTAATATGTAGGCCTATTCGTTCCCTTTGTTTATTTATTTTTCGAATTTCCAATTTAACTTGGTGGATAAAATAAAGCTTGTTTTATAAGTGTGTGCATTTTTCAGCCTGACTTTTTAATTTCAATCATTCCTGTATATTTCACTAAATTAATTTGTATGAAGGAAACACAAATACTTCCTCTATTTACCTCCTGATTAGTATAAATTTATTTCGTTAATACAAATATACATAAGAATGTACATCCAATGGTAATTTACCTAGTTATATATTATCCGAATAAAACTTTAAAATGGGTATAATTGTTTTTAAATTCAAAAATTATTCTAGAACCATTCTAAATAAAATTCGGTACGCGCACGTTCGGTGCGTTTCAAATGTATCATTATTATTTTATTCTAACGCTAGATCCTTACGGGATAGACAGATTCTGTCTGTCTTACGAAAAAATTATGGAATATCTCTATTCTTACAGACCGGCCGCCCTTTATCAACATACATCCCTCTTTATAATAACGTGTGCGACTTTCGAACATTTTCGGAGAACAGCCAGTATCTTAATAGCTTTTAAAATTAATTTTTAACATTAATACATTTTTTTAAAATGCATAATATCCTTTATTATATATGTATAAATCCTAATTCAAGTATCAGTCGATCACTAACTATGGTTCAAAAAGGATTCCTTGTGATAGTATAAGAAATGAGACCGTTATTATATTTCATTCATAAATAATAATAAAACTATTTCACCATTACACATTTCCAGAGTATGTACAAACGCATGATTAAATTATGTAACGTCTTAACTGACGTACCTTTTTTCTATTGGTCCGACGCTGAACGGACTGTCACGATAAAAAATATGTAAGTCGCGATGGTTGATATAATTTAATCAATAAAATTGTCTATATATACCCAGTATAACGTTCCAAACAGATGTCGTGGCTCACAACGTAATTACATGTGAAATTTTCCACATTATGCATAGTTAAACCGGCCTTGGTAATTATCGCTGCGTCGGTTTTAAATGTTTGCATTATAGGGACGTTTAAGCATAAGACGCTAATAGATACAAAAAAAAAAGTAACTTCACGCCTGTAATCCCAGAAGAGGTAGGCAGAGGAATGTAGACCATTCCCACGTTTCACCAGTTACTT
>DWFO01006194.1:0-2500 GCA_018246595.1 Mimoniades nurscia nurscia
CCCCCCTCTCCTCTCCGCCGCCCCCCGCCGCGCTCCCGCTCCCACCTCGCCTTCCCCCCCCCCCTCCCCCCCCCCCCCCCCTCTCTCCCTCCCCCCCCCCCCCCCCCCCCCCCCGTCTCTCTCTCCGAGGGTGATATATGTGTGTGTGTATATATACATATATACATATATATATATATATATATATATATATATATATATATATACATATGTAGAAACTTTTGCCACGAGCATTGTGTGACGAGTCGCATATACATCTCGGTGGGTGTGGTGACGGTGACGGAGACGGAGACGCGAAGAGCCGCCAGCCGCCGCGGCCCACTCACTGGGGGACGAAACGAAACGAAACGAAACGAAACGAAACTTTAATAAACCGTGCGGGTCGACGGATGCGATGATGTAAACTCGTGTCCGTGTACGTACATATACAACGATCCTACAAAGCGAGACGGCGGACCGTGTCCGTATCTCAATCGACGATGCACGTCGCTGGTCGACGGTATATTTTGGCGCGACAACGACGGACAGAGTGGCTTCACACTGTCACACTGCCGCCGCGGACGACATCTCTCAAACACCGGGCTGAGACGATACCGATGTATGTCAATGCGAATTGAAATGAATATATCTATCAATGTGAATTGATGTCTCGTAACGAACTATCCCCAATATGGAGTTTTGCGTTCGCTGCAAGCGTTCGAGTACTCCGTCGGCTTAGAGCCACGACTGCGGTCGAGACACACCGCTAACGTGCGCGATTCGCCGAACCAAAAACAACGAAAATGCACTCGTGTGTGTGCGCGCGCGCGCGCTCTCTTATACATCATATGTGTTGTGGTGTGTGTGCGTGCGTGCGTGCGCGCGCGAGTCAGAGTTGAAATGAACAACGAGTCACTCGCGGCGTCCGCGTACGCGTCGACGCCGTAGGGACTGTGTCGTTGTCAGCTCCCTGGTTGATCCTGCCAGTAGTTATATGCTTGTCTCAAAGATTAAGCCATGCATGTCTCAGTGCAAGCCGTATTAAGGCGATACCGCGAATGGCTCAATATATCAGTTTTGGTTCCTTAGATCTTACTCGGTTACTTGGATAACTGTGGTAATTCTAGAGCTAATACATGCAATCAGAACTCTGACCAGTTATGGGATGAGTGCTTTTATTAGATCAAAACCAATCGACGGAGGGCCTCGCGTCCGATGTCGTTAACTTTGATGAATCTGGATAACTTTTGCCGATCGCACGGTCCAGTACCGGCGACGCGTCTTTCAAATGTCTGCCTTATCAACTTTCGATGGTAGTTTCTGCGACTACCATGGTTGTCACGGGTAACGGGGAATCAGGGTTCGATTCCGGAGAGGGAGCCTGAGAAACGGCTACCACATCCAAGGAAGGCAGCAGGCGCGCAAATTACCCACTCCCGGCACGGGGAGGTAGTGACGAAAAATAACGATACGGGACTCTTACGAGGCCTCGTAATCGGAATGAGTACACTTTAAATATTTTAACGAGTAACAATTGGAGGGCAAGTCTGGTGCCAGCAGCCGCGGTAATTCCAGCTCCAATAGCGTATACTAAAATTGTTGCGGTTAAAAAGCTCGTAGTTGCATTTGTGCGCCGCGCTGTCGGTGCACCGCATCCGCGGTGATACTGACACGTTTGCGGAGCATATCGTCGGTGAGCCGGCGGTAAAACGCCGGTTCAATATCAAAATCCTATCGCGGTGCTCTTCGGTGAGTGTCGAGGTGGGCCGACAATTTTACTTTGAACAAATTAGAGTGCTCAAAGCGGGCTCAAAATGCTGCTTGAATATTTCGTGCATGGAATAATAGAATATGATCTCGGTTCTATTTTGTTGGTTTTCAGAACTCCGAGGTAATGATTAATAGGGATAACTGGGGGCATTCGTATTGCGACGTTAGAGGTGAAATTCTTGGATCGTCGCAAGACGAACATCAGCGAAAGCATTTGCCAAAGGTGTTTTCATCAATCAAGAACGAAAGTTAGAGGTTCGAAGGCGATTAGATACCGCCCTAGTTCTAACCGTAAATATGTCATCTAGCGATCCGCCGACGTTACTACAATGGCTCGGCGGGCAGCTTCCGGGAAACCAAAGATTTTGGACTCCGGGGGGAGTATGGTTGCAAAGCTGAAACTTAAAGGAATTGACGGAAGGGCACCACCAGGAGTGGAGCCTGCGGCTTAATTTGACTCAACACGGGAAATCTCACCAGGCCCGGACACCGGAAGGATTGACAGATTAACAGCTCTTTCTTGATTCGGTGGGTGGTGGTGCATGGCCGTTCTTAGTTGGTGGAGCGATTTGTCTGGTTAATTCCGGTAACGAACGAGACTCTAGCCTGCTAAATAGGCGTCGTCATTTAGGTGTGCTCGACTCCGGTCGTGCAACTCACTGACGACGTATTAAAATTCTTCTTAGAGGGACCGGCGGCTTCGAGCCGCACGAGATTGAGCAATAACAGGTCTGTGATGCCCTTAGATGTC
>DWFO01006195.1:0-10052 GCA_018246595.1 Mimoniades nurscia nurscia
ACCTTTATCTTTATTTCTCTTGCAATAAGTTTCGCGATAATGATCCATTGAAGAATATGAACTTATTAAAATTAAATTATATGTTAACGGTCCAGTACCTACTCGTATATTTGAGACGATGCATAACTGACAACTGTTCCGAACGCAAATATAAATACAAGCTTCCAAATGGGTGAAAGTATATAAAGCTATCCTAAAATGGAAACAGCTCAATCCTTTTTTTCTCCTCCGTTTAGTTCTTCAAGTGTTTGCCAGTCGGGAACAACTAAACACACTTGTGAATCCACAGACAACATACACCGAAGGACGCAAACTCTCGGCATATGAGAGTAAAGTCATTAATCAACACGAACTGGTATACCTCAACGCAAACTGTTTCATTCAAAGCTCAGACCAGACATTAATTAAACGAACAGAATATTTTATTAAAGTTTGGCAATGTGAAAATTTCATCTATATATTTTTGTTATAATAATTTGCCCCGAAATATTTCTTAGTAAAAATTGGTAGATATTATCATAACAAAACCGCTAAGACCATCACGTTAGGTATGGCGGATACCTTTTTTGAACACACAGCAGCGATAAACGAAATTATTCAAAGTGTGAATGATGTGGTAAGCATGTAATCGTAGTAGTATTCCAAAGACTTGAATAAAGTGTTCCACGTTGATTGATAACATTTACTATGTTGAAAGCGGTATTCAGAATAAATGAGCACCGACCTGAATCAACGTAAAACCTCCGAGTGTATGAAATACAAGTACGTTGAGACGGGTACAAGCGGCGTCATTAATCAACCCCAACCGGAGCACTTCTAGTCGCAACTCAAATGGGCTGTTTGCTCAGGGCTCATTAGACGTGCTTCAAGAACGGACTTGGATAAGAAATGGTGCCTAAGTCAGTAGAAGCAGAAAACATTTTTGTAAGCAAACGGGCCGGCACTTTATATTTGTTGATGTTTCACAAAATGGCAAACGAGGTGATTGTCCATTGACGCCGACATACTAAAGTCGTTTATGATAGCTGTAAGGTATGTGCGAATACATGTAATTTGACTTACTAAAAACTTGGATAACGCTCAAAATTGTATGTATAGGAGCAGTTAACATTGTAAAGATATAAATGGAAAGCGGTAAAAGCCAGACACATGAAAATGACATTAACATGAATAGCGATATCCGGATTCGCTTACTGGCTGGCCATTCATGTTTTTCACCGCGAAGAAGAAATTACGGAGATAACGTTCAATCTAATTCCAAGCCATGCGTCAACTCAACTCGAGAACCTTTCTCGAAATTTCCTTATCTACATTTCTTTCTATCAACCAACATTTTATATTAAAATTGCATATCTATAAATCATTCTGAAGACAACGATTTACCGCTACTCTCGGAAATATTTCAAACCATATTTCATTTCTATGACAATGATATCACCGAGAGTATTTGTGAACCACTCGAAATGTATTTGTACAGCTCGATAAACAAGAACTTAATTGTTTCCGAGATTGATGAAAGGAAATGGCTGATAAAAGCGTTTCGTACAAATGAAAGAAATCGAGGGATATATTCTTAACTGCTGTATTCTATTACTATTTTTTTGCTCTTGATTTATTACAACTCTTTAACAAACTTCGTATGCTTCATGTTCCCAATGTTCCAGACCGTGAATCCATTAGATATGTTTAGTGTCTTATGAATATTTCACACTTTTCACGCACTACGCAGTAGGTACGCTACTTACTACGCAGTTGTAGTAAAAGGAAAAGTTTCACATTGTAAAACATTAAACATAGTATTAATCAAAATATATTAATTGAAAAATGGCGAAGACTACATGAAAGTAATATTCGGAACGATATCTAATAACATTCGTTTGAAATAAATGAGAGCTATTGAAGCATAAATGAGTAACAGTGTGCATTGCTCACATGAACGAGAACACGAATTTGCAACTGAGAGTAATTAATTAGTGATCATCGGCCGATCAGAGAGGTTCATTAGGCAGCCTCGCTAACTCGCGGACTTCATTGTACAATCGGTCACACCGTAACATTGCTAATTAGCGGTTACACATTTGGTTGCTATTGATAAATTTACAACAATGTAGAAGTTAATAAAGCCCTGCATCATGTGAAGCTTTTTTATATAAGACTAGCATGTACACATTTGAGCGACGTTTAATTTGGCTAAAGGCACAATATTCTAACTCGACTAATGATAGCACAGTTGCTTAGTTGACTCGGCAGTGCCTAGATGGCGGCACTGCCGAGTTCCACACAACACAGCTGACATGGAAGTCCTGCAGTGCCTGCCCAAGAATCCCACGTTACTGACCCTATGAGAAAATTCGTTGATGACAGCTAATGCGAGACATTGGGGAAGTGTTATGTTTAAAAACATAACTACATATATAAGGCTATATTAATACGAGTATGTACATATATGTATACGTACTTTACAGTCATCTGGTTAACACAAAATAGCCACGGCCTAGTTTGGGATCCGTTAGACATGTGTGGACACGTTCCAATAAAATGTTATATATATTATGCTCGGTAGAAAAAATTTAAGGAAGTTACAGATTCGATACTACCCTGAGCGCAGGAGAACTACGATCACTTTAGTATAATACTGTTGAATGTTACTTAAGGTTGAAGACCTTTTTCGTTAGCTCATTAGCATATAACCTTCGGTTATAGCAGCGCTGGTCTCGTGTTTTCGTTAGGCACAATGGCCGCTGTAGTAACTGAAACGTTTTCAATACTTCCAACGATCGAATGCTAAACTACCGCACGCAATAGCCATATCAAATCTCGTTACATTACGATAAGTGTCAAATAAACGTGTTAGGTTTTTTAATGGTGGACCTAATCATAGTTTTTCGAGTGTGAAGGTCTTTGCAAGAACAAGGGTCTTTTCAAACCAACCGGCTGTGATAGCAGATCAGATTTTGGTCGCAATTAAAACAGAACTTTTGCCTGAGCAAATCTGCTCTGCTCTCTGAACCGATCCATTGGAAAAGATTGTAACGCGGCCCTTGTAATTTTATAACTGCATCAAATTGTCCCTTCCGTATTTTAATTAATGTAGGTACGCCAAGTATTCTCCCATCGAACTGTAAATACTGAGTAAAACATACACAGCTCTGCAAATAAACGCCTGGGCACTGAGCTAGGGTTTGTTAGCATACAACCACGGCTATCCTGTGAACAATCCATTATTAATTTGTTACATGATAAATATTACACAGTTCGTCGTTGACAATGTCCAGACAAGAATATTTTCTTGTTTCATAATTTTTAAAGAGCGATTATTACCTAGTCGCTTTTAGTTTTCAAAATCTTATATTTATCAAGATGCAGGTCCACTTGTACCCTATATAGTTACTCCTCTATTAACCAACTACGACAGATACCGACTGATAGTGGAGTGAGAAGTCTCCGAAACCGGCGTACATGTATGAATAGAATGATGTAATATCTGCAAGGACAAATATATTTGACACTTTGGTATTCACCGCCTGTCCTACAAGGGACCTTGATTGAGATATGTATACGTAAATTCTAATCACTGAATGTATTTTTATTTGTGTCTGAATACGCAATCCGCTTCCATGTGTGTTGTTCATGCTTCAGTCGACGCAAGATAAACTCCCCATCATTACCGCGGCACAATCGCTTATTGTCTTTCCGACCTTAACATTACGCGAGCTGAATATAGACGCAGCTGACGTAACTGATTCGAGTCGATTCATTTGATACAGGTGACTTGGGATTAGGGTTGTCATTTTTCATATATTGTAACTGTATGAGTAGCTGTATTGTAACTGTATCCTCGTGCGGTAGGGTTTGTGTTTGAATTTCAGTAGTATTATCAAGCATACTTTAGTTAGTCATAAACAACAGAATTATGAAATAATAAATGAGCAGAACTATGTGATTTATGATTGGACGCATCTAGGAATACATAAATTTACCATAAAGGTAATTTATTGCATATACATAGTTTACGAGCTGTCCTGTTATCTAGGTTATGCTTACTTTGGGCATTACTTACGGATAGATAATCTCCATATTTATTTAATTTTTTTATATAGACAGAGATTACAATATAAAATGAACATGAATGTCCATGCACATATGGTTGCATTTTCATTGCATCTCTAATAACACATGGACACAACAGGAATGATTTATGTACCTACATATTTAGCGTAAAAAAAGTGAAAATAATTATTAAATAACCTAATAGAATTGAGAATTAAGAATAACTAAATATATATTTAATGTATATTTACTTACATATTTATGTAAAGCTCTAATAATTTTATTATAGGGCATCTAATAAAAATAAGGATAGTGAAGGGTACCCGCTGGATTCCAAATCTAAGGCAATTAAAAATAGTTCCAATAACCAAGACCTCTTTCAAGACAATTGAAACAACGCAAACATAGAAGCAAAGTATTCATTTAATCAATACACAAAAAAAACCCATTAGGTACATTAATTTACAATATTAACATTTAATTGGTTTACAGAGGGATTGTCCTGTATATTTATACGATGAAGATGAGGCAGCAAATATTAGTTTTGAGGTTAATAATTAATTAAAAAATCCAATTAGTGTTGCCGTAGCTGGCCGTAGACAACCTTGCGCTTGGCAAATGCGATACGACTCGCCCGCAAGTAATCGCATTATCAACAGATGTTGAATGCGCGGCCTCGCTGTGTATCGCCGAAACCGCAAGCCTCGCTCGTCATACACGTTTCATTTATTGGCTTCTATTATAAATAAACAACTAGCTACCTGTAAATAACGGTGATGTGCCATTTTTTAAAATACAAACCATTGCAATTCGTAAGAGTGACGTGCAACAGAAGCAATGTTACAGACGAAAGTGAATGTTGGATGATAAATATTATAAAAATGCATGAACGATATTCAATTGCCAAAAATACAAACAAAATATCATTGAAGCAATACATTGAGATAATACAGCAGATGCTGATTTTACTCAAGTAAGAAGATACGTTGATCCGGCGGTACATATCGGTATCATAGATAGTCTCATAATGGATTAAACAAGGGTATTTAAGGGAATTGAAAATGTCAAGCGGTACGTTTGGAGCCCCAGCCAACTGCATGGAACCACAGTGCAACCTGCTATACAACAAATAAGATTGAGGTCTGGCTAATCGCGACATAACGCAGCCGCAAGGGAATAAAACGTTTTACTATAAAACGCCTTACTAAAGAAATGATTCCCTATCACGTTTCCCACCGAGACGACAAAGCAATGTAATGTCCACAGGCGTTTTCGGCCAAATGTTTAAGATATTGGCAAATAGGTTCTTCTAGGTAGCAACCTAGAAGAACCTATTTGACCACCAGCAGAAGACCAGCAGGTCTGTCTTAAGACGCGTCTACGCTTCCGGTCAAGTGAAATCGCAGCCGAACCTTATCTGTATATCATACTTTAAAAAATTCATTTTTTAAAGACAATCCGGAGTGACATTTTTGTAATAACCATGAAATTACACGTTCGTGTACCTCACGGACGCGGTAGACCAAATCAGAAACACAATCAGAATGAGTTATAAAATTGTAAAACATCTGCCCAAGCGAGAGTCGAACACGGAACTGTAGAGGACAACAATTATTGCGTCACACAGTTTTCCACAGTGAGTATTTAATTTCAACAGACTATGTCACTCGTGAAATCGTATAATAGGATAAAACAGTTTTGCTTCTATTTCAAGCGCGTTTGTGCGCGGCGTGTTTTATATAAACCGACTATAGGCTCGCTCCGCTATTAATTTTGCGGATTTGAGCATTTTCGCTTTTTATACGCCCGCCCGGGTGAACCTAGTTTAATCCGTTTAAGCAAATTGTTTTTGAAATTAAAAGCGACTAACAATCCACAAAAACGCACAGTTCATTCATTCAATATAACTAGTACATATACGCATAGTTTTAAACTAATCGTTTTATTTTATTTGAAAATGTATAGTTTTTATTTTTCAGTTAAACCTACCGGGAAGTAATCGTTACTATGACAGTTTCTTTATAGGCCTGAAGGTAGATAAGGATTCTCAGATCTCAAGAGTAATAAGTAAATAACCAAACTATATGACTGCCTCGTTGGTCGTGTTGGATGCAAGTGCGACTGCCAAACGGGAGGTCCTGGGTTCGATTCCTGGGTCGGGCACTACTAAATTTTCTAATTTAGATTTTCTTGTAGTGGCTCGGAGTGTGGATATGTGCCCGGTGTATGGCAATAGGCTGACCACCTATTCCGGAGTGGGACGTAAACGTAACTGGGGAAACGTGGGAGTGTTCTACATTCCTCTGCCTACCTCTTCGGGGATGACAGGCGTGATGTTACTTTTTTTATATGACACGAACAGCCCCATTCATGCAGTCCTATTCGATAGTCGATAGTCCTATTCCTATTGACTGGCCCGTTGGTGCAGTGGTTAGTGAATCTGACTGTTGCGCCAGGGGTCGTTGGTTCGATTCCCACCCAGAATATATATTTGTGTGATGAGCACAAGTATTTGTTCTGTGTCTGGGTGTAAAAAAATCTATTTAAGTATATATTTATACATAATTTATCAGCCGTCTGGTTACCATACCACAAGCTATGTTGATGCTTACTTTGGGATCAGATGGCCGTGTGTGGAGATGTTCCAAGATATTATTATTACTATTATTATATCCAAATTCAATATAATTAAAATAAACCAAAGATACGCCTACGGTAAATATTTCTTTTTATCCGTAAGAAAATTATTTAAACTTGTAGGTATATGTTGAATAGAAAATTATTTAAACTTGTAGGTATATGTTGAATATCGTTGCTTAACTAGTCTAATTGTTTTAAGATACATTACCGCTTTAGTGCTAAAATAGCAAATAGCACTTTACCATTAATACCACACTTGGTTTTGACTAATAATATTACACACACACCCACGTACCTGCACGTTGCACGATATCACCACCAAATCTGCATATTAAACAACGTGAACGAGTGAAAAGTAATTTTAATTCAGCGGCATGCATCAACCGTGTAACGTCATTAATGAATCACCGGCCAGCGAATGCGTCGCCATTTTGATTTGTAGCGTTCTAATCACAAAATGGGCCCGCAACAGATTTGCATAACTCAATTTATTGCCGCTGTATAATTTCGCGTTCAAATTTTCGCATAGTTAGGGTATGCGGTTTGCGATAATGTAACCGTTAAAGTTAATTTATACGTGCAAGTTAGAATATATTCAAAATAATGTAATATTATATTCACTATACTATAGTTACGTCCAAATTACCAACAGCTTATATTGACCCCACGCAAGCACCAATTAAGGCTATTAGTCAATGAATTTGTTAAGACACGTACACTGCATTTTTTTTACCTACTCGTACATTACACTGATACCTTACGATGGAGTCGTTGCTCGTATTGCCCTTTGATAACCAATAATGCTATTCTACGTATATTGGGACGTAAACGTAATACGTGAGAATGTATTACACTCTTCTGCCTACCTCTTCGCGGATTACAGTCGTGATGTTAGGTTTTTTTTATAACCGCACAATCTACAGATATGATAGGTGAGGTAGGCTAGATAGCAGGAAAAAGGGATCGCATAAACATCCAGCCGTTAGTCTAAACAGTTAAAAACGTTTATAGGACTCCCTGTTACAACAGAAAATTTACAGGTCACACATTGGACTATGTGGAGAATCCATATGCAGAAAGTTTACAAGTAGTTGAGCTTTTAACAATATAGAAAAGGGCCACGACAATATTGTAACTCTTAATATTACATAACATATTAATTTCAAATAATTTATACAGTGAATTACCAAGCTCAGTATAGTATGTTTCGATGTCTATCTGTCATGACATATGATTGTAATTTTGTGATATTACAAATTTACACAGACAATCGTCGTACTTGTAAATTGGTAATGACATCAGTTTTTGACAGCGAATTCAGCTTTCGATTACAAAAGCTCTCAATATACATCGTTGAAACAGATAATTACATCAAACTCAATATCAAATATAATTACGATGATCGAACGACCGAACACATTAACTATGCACGACGTTATTAATAATTAATCAGCGATTATGCCACCATAATGATCCGATCGTAATTATCTATAGTTAACGATGTCTCTAATCAGAAATTGCATGTGAAGTAGCTTTGCATCACTTTACTTACAGTTGAATGAACGTGCGTTTCTTTTTTCCCCGCGCGATGTATGTATATTCATGGTGTACACGCGTATTAGTGAGGTACGGCCGAACCCGCGTACGTACGTTGGCTAGGTGGTGCAGCCAAGGTGCTCCACGAACCCCAACCCGCATAATCAGCGTGGGGATCATGAGCCTCCCCAATGAGAGGCTTTTGTCCAGCAATGGGTTTAGACGCACTGATGATGTATGTACATATATTTAACACAATCCGACTAACTTCAGATCAATCCGATCTGAAGCTGAACAGACCTCTATCAGCTATACAATGTATAAAAAAATTGTGTCTCGTATGCATCCAAGCATCAATCATGCAAGTTAATTGAAACTTTGTACACTTACTTTTGGCACATGATCCAAGATTTCTGTTGTAGCACCGTTCGTTATATTTCCACATTGGTTATATTTCCAGATTCCGAGCCACTAACAGAAAACTAAATTTAAAAAGTCCAGTAGTGCCCCACCCATTGTATTTGAACCCAAGACCTCCCGATCGACAGTCACGCTTGCAACCATCACGACCTATAAAGAGCAGTCCTGTATAAAAGTTCGCTTAACAAGAAATAAATGCAAAAGTGGATAAGATCTTCTGATTATCTTAATGACACAAAAAGGTAGTATAACAATATAACTTTGTGGACATAATCGAAAAGAAGTTGTACTAGTTTGACAGTTAAGTTAGCTTTTGGTTTTCAATTTCATTTATTAACTAAGGCCCTACATGCGTATGGTAACGCATACAGGGCATTATCTAGTTACATAACTGCCTTATTTACTTACACAACATTGATATGGCCCATTTAGGTGTAATGAGTTTTACGCTGGCCGTTCAAATCGGTTCGAGTTCCTTTCCCGCTACAGTGGAAATTACGAATACGTTTTTCATTATACTCGTATGTTTCAGTGTGTATGTATGTATGTATGTACATACACAATGTACACGAAAATTCTTGCCTTTGGCTTTTGGATGGTAGTGTTATTTTAAATACGTCACACGTAACATCACGTCTGAAATCCCTGAAAACGTAGGCAGAAGATTTTAGTTAGCCTACCTTTTCGGGGATTACAAACGTGATGTTACGTCACTTTTCTGATAATGACTAGGAACTTTACAAAGCCTAATCTGATACAATACTGGGCTTCTCGCAAGTCAAGTAATTACGACGAGGGGCAGAACCCACCTGTTTCGGTATGTACGAACGGTAAGCTTGGGCACAGCGCACAAGATGGGGCGGAGGCCGCTAATCCCAAAAGCCGACAAACACACTCCGAAACAACCGATAGACACGACATAATGTGCACACAGTTAGCTGTACGTAGGAGCTTATATCTTAAACTCGCGTGTATATTTACAGTGGACATAAAACATGAGACGCAATTTACGCGAAATTAAGTAATCAATGTACCTATAGTATCAGAATTAAACCTCAAATTTAAATCCATCTGTTCATGCCTACGACGCCTGAAACTACAATAACAGACGACTTAGTCAAGGCTTTAACATTCCTAAACGTAAACAACCTCGGCAAGTTTACATTATATTTACTTGTTAGGTATACTGATGGTGACGGGTTAAAATTGAGGCAAGAGACCACGAGAGCAAAATCCAATGAGACGATCAGACCAAGTATCTCAAAACCTAAAGATACCTATTGTCAGCTATGAGGGAAAGATTGAAGGTAGAAAATATTAAAAAAAAAAAAAAAAAAAGTAACTTCACGCCTGTAGTCCCCGAAGAGGTAGGCAGAGGAATGTAGAACATTCCCACGTTTCACCAG
>DWFO01006196.1:0-10051 GCA_018246595.1 Mimoniades nurscia nurscia
ACCTATTCCATCGTGGGACTTAAAAGTAACCGGTGAAACGTGGGAATGTTCTACATTCCTCTGCCTACCTCTTCGGGTATTACAGGCGTGAAGTTCCTTTTTTTTAAATTAATATATCAATAATTTGCATGAGTCATTAGAAAATTGTTTTCGAACAGCAGCCCTAGAAAATTCGATGTATCGTTATAGTAATATAATATTGAAGAGACAGACTTTGCTTTCGTCTGAATGTCCAGGAATTACGGCCACGGTCTCTTGTTCCTTAGATAAGATAACTTCACCAAATTATTGTGCAAGAATTGATTGTAGTCAAGTGCAACAGGCCATTACAATTGTTGTTGTGGCATTTTAGTAAAGAAAACATCTGTCGAAATCTATTAAGTTATAACGTAGTTATCACCGGTCTGGTTTTCATACCACAGACTTACGAGTACATTAACTTACTAACCTACTCTTAACTACTGATAGCGCCGTTATGGAATGGTTTCTTATCCGCGTTGGTTGCACCTTCAAGTGTTCATTTGTTTATTAATCACAATAACTTCATTAATAATTTTTTTTTGACTCTATTCAATTGTTAGCTATAGGTCTCCTTTTAGAATGAGAGGGTTAAGGCAATAGTGTGCTTCACTGGCCAAGTGCAGATTGATGGACATTACAGGTCTTAGAGAAAAAATTTTAGATGTCTAATTGTACCTAAGGTGTACAGCTTTCCTCGTGATGTTTTTTTCATCGTTATAAATAACACGTGATGTTTTAAGTCCACATTTTCCAAAGATTTTCCAAGACTTGAACCTAAAATTACCACAACGAGAGCCTGAAATTTAAACCACTACACTCTAGCATTGCTTGATTAGTTATAAAAAGAATGAATAAAAGGAGTTAGACAATCGTTATTGGAAAAGTAAATTTAACACTTGCTGTAAATTTGTTGAATTACTTGCTGTAATATAGAATCTCATGCTCCTTTTCGAAGGTCAAGGCGAACCAACCTGTCATTTGACGGGTCAGTTAAAGCATACATACAAATCGTAATACGTGCTGTTTCCGATACACAACATGAGGATGTTCTGTAACTGTTGCATTTTAAACTAAGTTTCTTTGGTGTTACGTAGTTATATTCTATTATTTTGTACTATTAAATCCTGTGTAACTGTAATAGGTACAAGATATAATTAGTGTCTACAAACAATGAGGAAATTGTTTTACTCATGCAGCACTAGAAAAATATAACCGGGTTCTATTATAGGTTTTTGTTAATTAATATTAATACATTGAAATTTATACCAAAAACATGCAACAATAATTACCAGTAAGCATCATGGCTTCGTCGAGTGTAGCAACTGGTATCTCTTTCCCTCCATCTTCAGTTTTTCCGTGCGCAGCCATCTTGTTTTTCTGAAATTAACATAATTATGTAATGTTGTAGGTACTTCTAAGATTTTTGAACTAAAACTTTATTATCTACGTATGGGAGTAATCTTATAGCAATGTTTAAAAAAATCTCTACACTTTCCGACGCCATGTTCAAAAAAAATCGTCACATTTTCTGTCACTTTGGACCGTCACGGCGCCATGCGTACCTATTTATTTTAATTCAGCAGTGCCTTTTAAAAAAATTTAATGATAACAAGGGATATAATAAAATCACTTATTGAAATTCATTTAAATAGATTTTTTTATTGTGATTTTGGTATTATTTTTATGTGAACCTCACTTGAACACGAAATACGCGAAAATACATTTTTTTTAAAACGTGAATATGTCTTTGTTATGCCGAAATTGGCCATGAATATTGCAGGTGCGGAAAAAATAAACCAGTGAAACAAAGTGAGGTTGTAATCGTAATTTCTCAACAAAACTCAATGTTTCCTTTATGAAATGTAAAGATAATTAAATATGCAATGAGTTTGCCTGTTTTGCTTTTTTCTGAGCCTAAGATTGTAGGTAGGTAAGCGGCGATTCTTTTTATATTTCAATGTCCTGATGTATTTTAATCGTTGTTATTATTTCTTTACTTTGGTTTGAGTTTCAATGTAGATTCAAATATTCAAATATCATTTATTCAAAATTGGTTAATTACAACACTTTTTGCACCTCAAAATGAAAGTACTACCGCTTCCGAAACTGCCTCGCTATGGAGAAGAAGCGGTGACAGAAACTCCATAGGTGTACTTCTGCATCTTTTTAAAATAAGAATTTATGTTAAGATATAAATTATAATTATAAGCCTTAGAACTATTGCAGCTCATTTCCAAAGGTTTATGTCTTGCATGTAATCTGCAGAATACATACAAAAATATATTTAGGCGTATATTATGATTGTAGTACAATTTTACGTTTGGCTTCCGTAGCGAAATCAACTCAGTTGCACTATAATTCTCTGTTACGAAAAAAGTACTTGCACCTATATTGTAATTGTTACTGGGAAGTGATATCTAATGTTTTAATAACTATTTTTAGATAACGTCATTGTCATCACTATCGTTAGCTCACTATTGGAGGTAAGCCTGTCATAAGGTGAGTCTAGTTTCCGGTCATTTTCTACCAGCTATAATAATAGTATTTAACTATTTTATTGCTATTTCCTTACCTATAAACGTTTATAGCTTCATTACGAAGAGTTAAAAACCTAAGCTATAGTTGGAAAGCTATAGTTTAAAATCAGTTCAAACTTCAGAAGAATCACAGAGTGGGCTACACACTCTGTAACTCTTGGAAAGTTTTCCAAAGATAATTCTAATGACTGGATTCTACTTGATAGAAAGTAATTCATAAGAAGAGTCCAGTGAGGGTATGTAACTACTCGTAGATTTCTATTGTGGATTACATTCGTATTTAAAAGTCACTGTTGTCAATAATTAATATCAATTATCAAGAGCGCTGTTAATCGTTAAAAGTGAATTATGTAAATAATATAAGTATGATTAACGCAGTATAGCGATATTTTACGCGCTTATTTTCAGACCATATCTAATATTTTAAAAGCATAGATAATATATAACAATCGATACTATGATTCAATAATTAAATCTATCACTTGTATATAAATATGCAGACAAATACCCGCTTATCACTAGGAAACAAAACAATCAACTGTAAACAGGTTTTTATGTTGTGAAAATGCAGAACACGTACGTACCTACATACACGTACGAGTATTATACATATGACGCTTGATGTTAAAAGCTCGCTACGGTCTATTTATATCTTTTTGGGTTTTCATTTGCCCTTGATTTTTCTTATCTATTGTACGTTTGTAACTAATCTGTCAAAAAACGCGCCAATTCGGTTTTTTTTTTGTGCTCTATAAATCTTGTTTATAATGCGTAATTCAAATATTATTATTCATATTTTGCATATATTTATCATATATTATATTTAGCATATATGTATTTAGCATATATTTAGCACGTACATAATATGTACCTATATAATATTTGAGTTACGTATGAAGAATTATAATCTGGCGTAGCATGTATACATAGTCTTAAATCTATGCTTGTGTTACATGTTTTTTTGTTACATATTAAATTACAGTTTATGTATTATACTTTTGAAATAAATAAGTGAAAAAAAAAATCCATTTCTTATTCTTACATATCAATACATATGGTAAACTCAAATACATTTTTTTAGTTATACCAAATTTAATGGACATCAAATTCATATTTATGAAATTTACTACTTTCCTTGAATTTTACAGCCCGCAGTTGTGGTAGATCGAGAGAAAGGAATGGTTAGAAAATTTCTTCGAACTCTTTTCAATATAGCGTTGATTATATTACGTAAAGACATTGACACCAGTGTGTTATACTTATTTTTATACATTTACGTATGAGTTTGCTATGTTGATTGTGCTTTGTTAGTAAAAAAAATATTTATGCCATATTTATGTCGCGCTATGAAGATGTATTACAAATATGTTTCAAGGTTATTAAGGAATGTGATCGCTCTATGTCAGTCTGTTGTTTATATACACTATTAAAATAGTATCCGTTATGAATTTATGTATTTGACAGACGTAACATCGCTCCTGTAAGTCCCGTAGGAGAGGAGTTTAGTACACTTCCCACGTTTACGTCCCATTATGGAATAGTTGGTGAGCCTATTGCCCATGCACCGGGCAAATATCCAGATTTTGAGTTACTACTTGAAAATATAAATTAGAAAAAGTGTAGTAGTGTCCGACCCGGGAATCGAACCCAGGACTTCAGGATCGGCAGTCGCACTTGCGACCAACATGACCAACATGACCAACGAGACAGCTACAGGCTTTTCGAATAGTGTCATTAACTTTCTCGTCATTAATGTATCCTATGTTAAGAATTATTTTTTATTTTTTACTTTGATTAATATTATCACAGGTTTGTCTGGAGTACATGAATATATTACCGATTTTCATTTTTATTAAGTTTAATATTTCACTATAATATACCTACTATTGTCAAATACTGCGAGTATACCTATATCATTTTCTAACGATTTTTTTCCTATACAAATATGTAGTAGATAAAACAAAAGCTTTTAATAAATTCTACATAATTCGTCTCGACAATAATTCAATTACATATAAATTTTATTTTTAAGTTGTTTAATTTCAACTAACCTTTTAATGTTCCAAGTGTGAGTTATTATACATTAGTTTAAAATAAAAAATCGCGTAATTCCGCCGGCCGTTCGACAGGTGGCGGTGTGCGGTCTACGGTGTACGCGATGACCGAAACGCAATTCGTGACTGATTTGCTTCCGTCGAGTAAAGTGATTATATCTAAGGCGTTATATCACCGTTGAAACAAAACTGTTGACGTTCAGCTCTCTTCAGTGGGCGCGATAACGCGTCGCGGGAGTCCGCCTTCGGGTCGCTACTGGGGGTTACATGATAGATATTGTTATTTGACGCCGAAAATATTCCACGTTGAATGATTCAATCGTTCTCGGTCGGCAAATAGATCCTAGATACGATTGGTCTGGCCACTTTGAACGAATTTAATTTATCTAAGATTTTAAATTGAATTGTTTAAATTAAATTGAATTGTTACATTTTTTCGGGATATATTTACCGCCATTTTTTTCTGAAACTACTTTATGTGATGGGGACGTTAGAAGTCTCCGAAACCGGCGTGCATGTATGAAGAGACTGATGAATGTGGACGAAGCACGACAGGTGTGTACGAATAGAGATATTTGACACTCTGTGCTCTCTGCCTACCCCGCAAGGGACCTGGCGTGAAGATATGTATTATCTTAGGGAATCCAAAGCCCCTGAATGAATATATGTACCGCATAAAACTATACAAAATATGTCATTAACTGTATAATATATGTCACTCATTTAATGTACTATACAGCAGGGGTGTCAAACTCAAAAGCTAACTTGTGCCAAATAAACATTGCTTAACTTCAGATGGGCCCGAAAAAAAAACAATTTTCACAGAAACAAAATACTTCACATCTCTTTTCCAATACTATCTTTCCTATTTCGGTAGAAATTTTGTTGGCCAAGACTACTTTCAAACTTAATCCAACGTGAGTGTAATTAATTCAGTTTCGGACTGGAGATTTATTTCCATCCATAACAAAAAATAATTGCTCTACTAATGAGTACCTACTTCTAAACATGGAAATAATTTAGCGCTTGCTGCTTGCTTGCCCTTGTGTAACTAACACCGACGACAATAATAACAATAATAATAATTGTACCTACATTATATTATCGTAATAATTTGATTGACTTTGGCAAATTATTTTTTTACTTTTGAGCTCATTATGATTAGCTTTTTTTGAAGTCGGATTTTTTGTTGTGATAAAAATTTTGTTTATAAAAAGTGAATTACAAGCGTTATCATATAACGTAATATCAAGATTGTATTTCCCGATGGGATAGGCAAAGGAATGTAGTACTCTGCCGCGTCTCACCAGTTATATTATACGTACATACATAATCTTCACGCCCGGTCCCGCATGAATTACGAGTTGAGCGTATTGCCCTACACCGGGCATAAATTCAGACTCCGAGCTGCCACTAGTAACTTAAAACTACAAAATCCCAATACTATCCGACCCTGTAATCGATACCAAGATCAACAGTATGTCTATAAACATTTAATTGGGATAAGCACTTAGTGCAGTAAAAGTAAAACGCATTTCTTTTAAATATGTTATTGCTAGCTCACAATACAAACTTAATATACATAGATGAGATATTCAGAACTGTGTATGAGGTGTTAAGATATTCAGAGCTTGCTGTCCTCGTCTGTTGCTGGCAGCGGCGCTGATTGTTGCGCTGCGGAGAGGTATCTGTCGTCGACTAGTAACAAGGCGATTAGTCCTGACGCTGTAAAAAGATAAACAATCGTATTATTAATAAATAATGGTACCGTTCCATCACATGTATTTTATTCAGATCTTATCTAATTTACTAACTGTATAGTTATTCAGATGTATTTAATGTAAGAATTTACCTGTTATTCACATGTAACACAACCTAATAGTAATGGTTTTCATATATATCTTATCTACATGAGAATGGCATTGTTGTTCACATGTATCTTTTAGTGGCAACCGCCTAAAACATAATGATAACAAACGGAGTGTAGTACTCTTGCAAGTTTCACCCGTTACCTTTTAGATCCCACTACAGAATAAGAGGTTAGTTTATTGTCATATAGTGAATACAAATCCTGCCTCCGAGCTACTATTGGGAATTTGAAGTAAAAATAATGATAATATTTTTTTGGCAAGCCATACGAAGGGTTAAAAACATGCCACTGGATAAGATAGATTAGAAATTAAGGAGCTGCTCGTGGGGAACATTCTGTATATTAATCGATTTCATGTATGGCTTCGTCGCTCTGCTTTGTTGAGTTTTTTGTATACATTTATTTTATAATAATAATTTCCTAATATTTGCACGCTTTTTGCAAATGTTTTTCCTGCTACGCATATGGACAGCGTGGATGAGACCACTACTTGAGTGACAACGGCGCTTAATGCAAAATTTATTTTACGTTATATCTAATTGCGCAATTGTATGTAGTTATGTATGATTGTGTAATGATAACGAAGGAACTTAATCTCATATTATCTTGTTATATGTTATGTTATATGGTTAAACAATTTTTGTGCCTATTTGAAAACAGCATTTTTGCTTTTTCGACTAGCAAAGTAAAGAGAAGTAAATCCGTTTTTGCTAAAGATATAACTGTTCAGCAATTTCTCGAATAATTAACTGATTGGAGATCGAAAAAATTTGTCATCGTTGGACGAATGCCGTTCTGGAATCAGTCGAATCGCTGTTAGCTGATTTATTTTATGGGTGAATTGTCTACATTGACGTGCAGCTAGCTAGTTAGCGTCTTAGCTAGATCATCTGATTTGGTCAAAAGGAAACTTATCTGAATAATGAAAAGTAAAAGCTGATACTTACCCGCGAAAATGGAGGCGAACACGTAGAATCCGGCGTCACAGTTGTTCACGAGCATCAGGTTTAGGATTTGGATAGTCGCAAAACTTCCAATACGACCACCGGTTGTAGTGAGAGCCACAGCCAACGCCCTGAAAGTATAATTTTTATGAAGGCAGAGGAAACAAAGAAGTTCTGTATTAGTTATCGGGGTGTCACAACTAAAGACAATTGATACCCCAGGCTCTATTACTGGCCAATCCCGGAAATGCAGGAGGACTATTTAATTGCTGCTAGTTAGTATAGAAACTATTAGCCATACAATAAGTTACCTATTCATAAGTGGATCTCATTAATAAGTATAAGCCCGTTTAGTCTATACTAAACTATCCTATGCTAGTTTGAATTAAATTAGTATCACTTAACGTCCTTCCTTTTCGAAAATATAAGTGCTTCGCGTCAAGCAAAATGTTACATCAAAATCTTGGTAGCTCTATGTGACTAGCAAATGCATCTTCCATCATATAAAAACTATACCTTAGAGACGTGGGGAAGATAGCAACGGCAATAGCTGTATACAATCCCAAAACGACTATGCCGTTTAAGAATATGATGAACATAACGACGCTGCCGATCGCGTTCGGAATTAAGTTCGTGATGATACCACTAGCTCCGCAAAGTATAGTGACGAATATCACCATGTTACGGCGACCGACGCGATTCACCACCTGAAATAAAAGAAAAGTTCACAAACATTGATTCGTTTATTAATACACTACGATTACGCTTTTATTTTACAACTTTAATAAATAACAATAATAATTTAATTTATTTAATTGTCACAGTTTTGTTTCTTTTATTGTCACGGATACACACTATTATAATTATTATCGTACTGAGTAATTTTGCCCTGACAAAAAAATTATTGATTGTTATACATTTTAACCTAGAACAGATGTTTAAGCTCTAACGTACAATTTCGTTCTTCCTTGCTCTTTTGTTCACTTTGTTAGTCTTTACTTCGGTAAAATGGTATCATAGGCGGTCAGAATAATTTTAACTCCATATTCGGCTTGTAGAAACTATTTTGAATGTGGATAAAAATAACAATAAAACAACAATAAAAGTTAATAAATTTTGAAGTTTTCCTTACCAAACTGATCAAGATATTGAAAGTTGACTGAATGGCACCTACGGCGAGCACCATCAGCAGTGCAGTATTGTTTAACGCACAAGGAACGAGATCCGGCTGGAATTAAATGGTTGCATTGCAACAAAACATTACAAACACGCTAACTAGGCTAGCTGTCTTACAAATATTAGCTCTAAAAATCTGTAAGAATCAAACCATTCTCTCACGATTTCTTTTACCCATCAATAGCGCCCGTCGTCTTTTCATTTTATGGAATGCATTAAGGTATAACATAATACTAAAGTTTGGCAGTACACTTTATGAAGGAGATTCCGCCGCTTAATGGCCGTAATCGACAGGAACTTTTGAAGAAAGGTTCGACCGATCGGTCTGAAAAGACTACGCGAATTAAGCCGGTACATAATTAATATTGTATATAAACACGAAACGGTTAACAGCGAGATTTTAAACTTCGTTTAAGTTTTCATGGAGCAATTTATACCTACTTACTAATTGAAGTATAAGTCTACACTTCAACACTTACATCTGCAGGGACGTCCAAACTAGAATTCAGAATTTCGCAAAGGCTGAGATCGTTCCCTTCTCCGGTTTCCAGAATTCTAAAGAATTGGTTAGCAATCGTCGGTAACCACACAACAAACGCACCAATTCTGAATTTAAAAGAGAATAATATGTATTCAAAAACAGAGATGATGTAATCGTAAGTAAAAGTATGTAACAAAATCAAACCTTAAGTACAAGTTTTAGACAATACTCAACTGTTGAAATACGAAAAGACAAGTCATTATAAGGGTGGACTTAAGTAAAGGCGGTTTGAACAGAGGTGCTATTTGTTTCTTTGCCGAAGATTCATTACTCGCAGGATCTGCTGCTATTCCCGTCACCTGAAATAGATTATTATTATGTACCTTTTACGTTTCACAGTATTTTGAGTCTACGATGTAAAGATTTCGAAAGGATTTTTTTTCTAGCATCTATTCGCGGTCGTCAAAACCAAACTTTGTATCCACTCGTTTCGTTTGAGACTCACTGGTTATTATACCCTACTTGCCTTTATGCTATATGTAACAGTATAACAATACCACTTACGCTGTATTTCGTAGAAGACCTAATGTTATTAATTCGATGGATAGTCGTCAGTACATCTAAAGCTTCGGATTCACGTTCCTTATTGAAAAGAAACTTTGGACTCTCTTTCATGAAAAACAACCAAGCAGCAGATATAATACTTGGCGCTGAGAAAACGACCATCAGAGTGCGCCACGAATTCCAGTAAATACCGAGCGCGGGAAGATGATAGGAGAAGGAGAGAGGAATAATAGGCATCGCGATTACTGTGGAAAGAAATTAAAGCATATGTATTAGTCGATTCCCGGGTCGAGCACTACTAAAAATTTTCTAATTTAGATTTTCTATTAGTGTGCTCGGAGTCTGGATAAGTGCCCGGTATATGGCAATAGGCTCACCACCTATTCCATCGTGGGACTTAAAAG